>VYXC01003052.1:4673-18538 GCA_013397175.1 Platysteira castanea
TTTTTTTTTCTGCTGCTGTTTGTATTTTTGGGGATTTTTTCCCAAGGAGTGTGGAGGAGGTTGTTGGAGATAATGCAGATAATGAGGCAAATGCGAACAACAAGAAGTAAAATAAGGGTTAATAAAAAGGTTTTGTGGCTTTGTTGGAAAAAGTACTCTGTAAACTGCTGCTGTGATAGATATCCATGGTATGTGATTTAAAGCAGGGGTAGTAGGATGCAGACTTGTTAGATTACACTGGTTAAAGCCACAAAAGTAGTATGATGTGTTGCAATGTTTTAATAAAAAGAGAATTTTAAAAAACATGTTCCTGATTGATAGAGGTTATGTTTTGATTTTTTTCTGGTGTATGTTTTGTTTGTAGTGCGGGGAATAATGTTTTTCTTAGTCTTATCAGCAGAAATTTAGATATGGAAATAATGTTAAGCATGGTTTTGTTAAAAATTGGAAATGGGTATATCAGTGTCTTTTGAAGTTGCAGATTTTTAAAAATGAAAATAATTATCTTCTAATAAACTGTTGATGGTAATGTTGACATTGTTGACATAACTATCCTTCTATATTAGGAAGGAAAAACCTCATCAAAGCTGAAAAGAAAGCTGCAGCAACAGTTGTACTTTTGTGATAATTTTATAGGAACCTGGTTTGTCTTGAGTTTTCTTAATGCTTTTCTTTTATTCCTCATTTAACACGTTGTTAATTTTATATTAGTTATAAGGTTAGGATAAGTTGCCTTGATATAGGGTCTGTGGTTGGCTGAAAGTTCTCAGTATGTAAGATGATAGAAGTTGTTCTTGCAAGGATAAGGTATAGGAGAAAAATGAGCTTCAGAGTGTTAATAAATTGTATCGCTGCTCTGTGTTTTTTTGTCAAAATGGCTTGGTTTTGCCAGAATCAGTTTTGTGATGGGGAAGGGTGTATTTGAGAAGATAAATGCTGGAGAACTTGGAATTCCAATGTCTCAGGCCTCTTAAATAAGTGTCTGATGGAGGTATAAGCTTACTGTCAATCAGGGTCTTTTGGTGCTTTCTTTACTTTGTGGAGAGAAATTAAGTCCTGTTGTGATAAGAGGTTGGTTGGGAGACAGGAAAAGAGAAAGTAAATTTAACTGTTGACCTTTTGCCATTGACCACTGCATACCTTCCGAAGTGGAATGGGTATAGAACTGGAGAAATTATCCAGAGAGTGGAGGATGTGAGGGAGGGGAATAGTGGGATAGAAATGTTTGCAAATAGGACAATTATTTGAGCTGCAGTGATTGGAAGGTCTTCCAAGAAACTTTAGAAAGAGCTAATCCTCAATAATGAGTGACACAAGGTGAGCGAAATTAACTTTTGTTGAGAGGAAAAGCAATATGGAAAAACTAACTTTTTGTGTACCTTAGTGTTTACTTCACTGGTATCAACTTGGGAAAGGTTGTGGGGTATCAGTGTAGATAATCATGCTTGTTTTTACTGCTACTGTATTTGTTAGTGAGATATGAAAGATGTTATTGCATTCAAGAAGCTGTTCAGAACAGCAAGGTTGTCAAGTTGAGAACTCAGGAGTTGGTATGTGCCAGAACTAGATTGCGTAGATTGCCTAATTCAGCCCTCTTTGAGCACACACACTGTGAAATTAAATAGCCACATATTATCTTTGTTGTACTCTGCCTTGTCAAGGGTGTAAAGGGAAGGAGACTGTCGTATGTAGGGGAGGACCAGGTGAGATGTTATAGAAGGAAAGTATTTCTGAGCGTTCAGAAGTGACTACAAGCAGTTGCTTGACTCATATCTTTTACAGTCTTTGGTTCAAGGTTGGAGCCCTTTTTGAAGATGTCAAAGTACCTTGAGGGTTTTATTCAAGTGATTAGGTTTGTTCTTTCTTCACGGCTTGCTTGATTGCAGCACATTTCATATTCATGAATAACCTGTGTGATGGCCTCCATGGTCAGGTCCACCCCTTGATCACAAGCCCATCTGTATGTTGCATCCCTTCCTAGATGTCCTCATGTTTCATGGGCCCATTGGGCTATAAATAGCTCACCCTTCTGCTCCCAGTCCAAGTCTACCTGAGCTATTTCAATCTTGGTAGCCTTATCTATCTGTTAATTGTTTTGTTGTTCTTCAGTGGCATGACTTTGGGGCATGTGAGCATCTACGTGATGTACCTTTGGAGTCATGTTTTCTATCTGTGCAGTGATGTCCTGCCACAATGCAGCAGCCCAGATGGGTTTGCCTCTGCATTGCCAATTGGTATTCTTCCATTTCTGTAGCCACCCCCATAGAGCATTAGCCACCATCCAGGAGTCAGTATAGAGTGCAGGGCACTTTTCTCTCTCAGCAATCTCTAGGGCAATTTGGATGGCTTTCACTTCTGCAAACTGACTTGACTTTATCATAGGTGCCTTATAAGTAAAGGCTATTCTTAAAGTAGTTCTGTGACCCTAATGGGTCAAACTAGTATTGGTAGGTGTTGCTATAGACATTTCAGATAGCTGCCTGAAGGAATGGGATCTGCAGAGCACAAATTATTAGGCTTAGTGTATGGCATCATATTAAAGAAATTGTATTTATATGGTGTTTTCACATATATGAGTGGGTTTTATACTATGTAATGGTGTGAGTTACTCTTTTTGTTTTTTGTATCCTGGAAGCAGGAATGATTTAAGCAGTGTGACCAGAAACCTGAATAAGGAGCTCATCTCTGACAGGATTGTTGAGAATCATATGTAAAAATATGACAGTCTATTCAGGAATTAAGAAACCCCTACACAGCAGTTTGAAATAATAATCGGTTGGGGGTACAGAACCCAATAATTCGTTGGGGGGTGCTATGATGGATGTTTTCTGAGTGACTGTATCAGATCAGCAGCTAATGGCTTCTGTTTGTGATGCTTGCATTGAATTTCATGTTAAACTTGCTCCAAACATGTTCCCTTTCCTCAAATGTTCTTTGCTAATTAATGCTTTTGAAAACAATGGATTTTTTAAACTGTGTAGAATAATGAGTTAAACCTCTATAAACTGCAAGAAGCTGCTTGCATTCTTTTTTGTGACAGTAAGGACTTGAGTCTCAGCTGTTTCATGCAGTTATAGTAGTCTATGCTGCTTTCATTTCTTTTGGCTCAAATGAGGCAATACCTTTGAATCATTAGATTTGTATAGTTCAATAAAAAATAAATTAAAAGTTCAGGAGGTTAGAGAAGTTGCATATAAACAGTAGGGTTGGGAATCCTTTTGTTTTCTGCCTGTGGTTGTGCTAAGGCCTCTGCACATGGTGCAGAAGAAAAGCAGACCTGTTCGTAGGCTCTAACTTGAAAAAACTTGAGCTATTTTTGTAAAATACATTCTGTGGTCAATATTACAACTGCTACACTAGGGCCTTTGCTGTACCATACCACTCTTTGACAGGCTAATGCAGGATTAAAAAAGTTTCAGACATCTGTTGGTATTGTCAGGAGGCTGGTATGAGGTGCCAAGCTATTTCTGAATGAGTGTTCTGCAAAGCAACATTACAAATGCTGTAAGGTGCTTACTGCTATGGCATGTGTGGCAGTACATAGGAGGAAAGCAATTCATGCTTAGGATCTCCTGCAGGAGCCAGCATGGGCTAAGATGTTAAAAAGTTTCTTTAAAGTAGTACTAGGTATATGCAGGTTCTGTGATACAGGTAGACTTACTCTATAGGCTAGAGTGCCTTCCCAAATGCTACCTTCTTAAAAATTGCTCTGAAATGAATTGATGGAATATCAAGGTTGTGTATGCGTATACATAATTTCTTAGGCTAGAGAACTGTGCTGTCTTGATGTGGTAAAACAGTAGGATGATAGAGTTGTATGTTTCTGTCATGTATTCTTAAAAGGAAACATGAGAATACAGCACATGGGTGAGACTATCTTACATGCAGCATCAAATCAAAGAATACTTTGGGTTGGAAAGGATCTTTAAACTTAAAGATCACGTAGTCCAACCCCCCTGCCATGGGCGGGGACATCTTTCACTAGATCAGGCTGCTCAAAGCTTCATCCAGTCTAACCTTGAACACTTCCAAGGATGGAGCAACCTTCCAGCTTCTCTGGGCAACCTGTTCCAGTGTCTCACCACCTGCTTTCAGTTCAAAACTGTTGCTCCTTGTTCTGTCACTCCAGGCCTTGGTAAAAAGTGTCTCTGTCTTTCTTATAAGTCCCCTTTAACTATTGAAAGACCACAATAACGTCTATCCCAACTCTCTCAGCCTTTCTTCATAGGAGAGGTGTTTCAGCCCTCTGAACACTTTTGTGGCCCTCTTGGACCTGCTCTAACAGGTGCGTGTCTATCTTTTACTGGGGACCCCAGAGCTGGACACTACTCCAGGTAGGGTCTCACAAGAGCAGAGCAGAGAGGAAGAATCCCCNAACCTACTGGCCAGGCTTCTTTTGATGCAGCCCAGGATACAGTTGGCTTTTTGAGCTGCAAGCACATGCTGCTACTAGCTCATGTCCAATTTTTTATCCACTAGTACCCTCAACTCCTCTGCAGTACTGCTCTCAATCCATTTATTTCCCAGCCTGTATTGATCCTGGGGGTTGCCCTGATGTGCAGGACCTTGCATTTGGCCTTGTTAGACTTCATGAGGATTCCATAGGCCAACTCCTCAAGCCTCTCAAGGTCCCTCTGGATGGCATCCCTTCCCTCTAGGGACTCAACTGCACCACTCAGCTTGGTGTCATCTGTAAACTTGCTGAGGGTGCACTCAGTCCCAGTATCAATGTTATTAATGAAGATATTAAACAATATTGGTCCCAATAAAGATCCCTGAGGGACACCACTTGTTACTGGTTTCCACTTGGACATTGAGTCACATTTTATGTGCATCTCATGTTTTTAAAGAAAGTGCTAACTACTGGAGGTCCATTTCTTGTGAGGGTGAGCATTTCCTCACAGGCAATTGAAGATTTCAGATTGCTCATAAATCTACTGAGCAAAAATTAGTCTTTTGAATGGCTGTCGTGATTTAGGAATGGTACTCCCCAATTTAGTACTCCCACTAAAACCACACTGCTGCTCGCTACCCCCTCCCTTTCCCCCCTGCCCCCTGGAGGTGCCTGTAGAGGAGAATTGGCGGTACAAAAGGCAAAGATCAGGGGTTGAGATAAGAACAATTTACTGGAAACAGCAATGGGATAAGAAAGAAACAGTAACAATACTAATAACAAAAGTATACAAAAGAGAGAGTGATTCACATGCAAAAAAAAAAAAAAAAGCTTACCATGGAGCTCAAGACAATAAACAATGCCTGACAGCTTTCCCCTCCACCACAGTTTTTTTGACTGGAAGGAAGGAACCCTTTCTCCTTGGAAGCCTCAGGGTCCTGGCCACACCTCCTCCTGGCTACTGAAAAAAAATTAACCCTGTCCTGGCCGAAACCAGGACAATGGCATTTGAATTAAGCTCAATAGAAAACAAGATAGAGCTTATAGACTAACTTTTCTAAATTTCAAGTTGGAACTGTTTGCTCTTCTGTGTTTCAGCTGTCATATCTCTTTCCCTGAGATACTTCTATACTGTTACTTCATGGGTTTTTTCTGTATTTTTAGCGTGTCCCCTCCGTTTATTATCTAGGTTTTCTTCCCGAGCCTCTGATTTCCTTTCTACTTCCTAGTGGTCAATACATGTACAAGCATACTATGCTTGCAGCAGGAGAATACTGGACCTTTCGTTTGAACTAACTTACAGCATTGTTTTTCCTCTTAGCTTTTATATGCAGATCAGAGACACATGCTTTTCCTGTTTTATGACATTATTGTGATTTCTGGACTGTTATTTTCATATCCTAGCTTCTATAGGCAGTTTTTACCATATTGCTCAGTTGTGAACCTCAATCAAATCTATATTCTCTCCTGTTATTTATCAGAACTACTTGGTCTTATTTTGCTCCCTAGCAGATTTTTAAGTCTAAAGTGCTAGCTTGTATTTTAGTTGTTATCCAATTTCTTTAGCTAAATATTAGGTTTAAAAAATCTTGCTTCTATGAATAAGTGAACAAGACTAAAATATACTGACTTAAAGATCATGGGGAATCTTAGATAACTGTGGGGGTTTTTTTGAATGTGACTGCATCATATAAAACGCATTATTGACAGAGTAGCTGTTTCTTGATTTCCAGCTATATTTTAAATTTCCTAATTATCAATAATTTTGTAAGCTTTTCTAATAGACAGGTCACTGAAGTCATAACTGTTTTGGTGAAGATTTGTCAAACTTCTGTTACTGTTGTTGACCCCTCAACCTGATAAAATAATATTAAATAATATTATACTATTTTGTGCCTTTTCTTTTTGTAGTCATACTTTGGGGTCTGAGTATACAATTAGGAATCATGAGACCTGGATTTTGATGCTCTCTTTGCTTGTGTCTCAGTCTATGGAGTGGGATACATGTGTTGATGCAATGATTTATTAACCACAATGTTGTGTCATATATTTCAATGTAATGGTATAATAAAGTTTGTATTTTCAGAAAGCTAGTTCAGCATATAAAGGAATATCTCTGTAGCATAGAATCACTTAAGTTTAGGAAAAAGGCTTTTTTTATTTCGAGTTTAATGTTTTAATTTTTAAAACTTGGTATGTATATTTTGTTCAGTTAGTAAGTTATTAAATTTGGGGTCCTGTACTAAGCCTTTTGAAAGGGATTTATGTTGAGAATAAAACCACAGTGACTATTTTAAGGGAACTACTTTGGAGTTGTTATCCCCCAAATAAAAATGCTCTAAGTAGTGGTCTTAATGTGTTTTCAGTTTCTAGACATGCAGAAATATATGTTTGTTGTTTTTTATGTGATTCTTCTGTTTTTTAGAAATGAAAGTGAATTCTCTCTTCTTGTAATGATATTTCCTAATACGATTTGGAGGCTAATGAAATTGTATTTCTTATTTGTTCTCTACAGTATGTTGATCTTCTGCTGTCTGGTGTAGACAGAATTAGGAATTTGCTTTTTCCCAACTGTAGATAGTGATGTATCTTCTAGCTGCATGTCCCAGTTTGAGACAAATTTGGAGGAACGTCCAAAATGAACATTCTCTGATAGAAGGCAGGTTACAGCCACCCCTCCCCCACCAGGTTTGGAAAAAATTCCTCGGAGGAAAATGAAAAAAACCCCTATTTATTTAACAAGTAAAGTGCACGCAGGCATGGAAAAAAAAAGAATAATGCTAAGTAATAAAACCTCTCGCTGTGGAGAGAACCTTTCAGAATCCTTTGTGGGTGTTGCTTTCTCCTCTCTGGAGCTGGGGTTTGGCATGGGCCCCTCCGGGCCAGTGTAGGGTCTTCTTATGATGTTCTGGTGTTGCTGAACAGTCCAGAAGAGAAGAAGAAGAAGCCAAAGTCCCATGGAAGCAAAGGAGTTTTACTCTCTGTCTCTCTCCCAAGAAAAGGAGCAAAACGCTGGGAAAAGCAGGAAGGTGCTTTTCCCCACTCCGCAGCAGCAGGAATGCAGGGGAGTGTATATGTGTCCTTGAACACAAAACCGCTTCATATTTTTTTCTCCCTTTCTCTCGGACCCAGCTTAAAGACACAGAAAGGCACAGGATTCATGTCTGGGCATAGAGCAGACGATAGGTAATACAGTATCATACAGGTTCCCCCAGGACACTGCATTAGACTAAAAATGAAGCTGCATAATGTTTTTGCTGTGGATCAGATTTTTATTTTCAGAGGATGGGTTTTCACACATACTCCAATTAAAGAAAACATAATAGTTTCACTTAAATGCTAATTTATAGTGAAAAAAATGAATTATGAAAGGTTCCTCACCAAAGTAAGTGGAGGATGATGGTAGTTGGAAACCTCTTGTGGGGGAGTGAGGCACTTATCTGCTAGCCTGACTTTCAGTCTTGGGAGGCTTGTTGCCTATCAGGGACCTGGATTTGGACAGTGGCAGAAAGAGCAAAGACTCATTGTAGTGGTTTTAGTTCACATTTATTTTCTTCTGTGAGATAAGGATTAGGAGAAAGCAAAGCAGGCACAAAATTTTAAAGAAGTTTATTACTAACAGAATTGAAAGTAAAAAGAAATAATAACTTAATAAGAAATTAAAGCAAACCCCCCCTCTCTTCCGTCTTCCGCNAAGTTACCCGCCAAAGGGCCTCCTCCCCCTTTTTCCTGCCGCCATTTTCAGCTTCGTCCCATGTGACCTACTTTCTCTTTCTCTCTGATCTTTAAGCCGCCATGTTGAAGAGTTGATTTTCTTTGGGCTTTATGTTGGAGCAAGTCTCTCTCCCTTTATGCTGCTGGCTGCATGGTGTCTTCTTCAGTTCAGTATAAGCTGGATTGGCTGCAGAAAGCTCTGCTGGCTCCCACCGGGTCTGCACGGGGCCGCGTGGAGAGGAAAGGAAGCCCACTGGTCCCCAGAAGCCGTGCTGCCTGGTCTCAGCTGCCTGTTATTTAGGGCTGATCCCGGATGCCCCTGGAGCCAGGACGTCTTTTCCCTGTGGCTTTTTGCCCTCGCCAGGGAAGAGGGCCCGGCCCGGCCTGGGCCAGCCAGCCTGGCCACCCCTCTGCGGGAAGTCAGGACAAAGAAAAGGAATTTCCCGTGCCGCCACGCCATTTAAATATGCAGATTGCAAAAGCACGATTGGCTTGGGAACTTGTTAATCAACTCAGTTCCAACCTACTACACCCATCTATCCCTTTTGCTCATACATGTTGATGCCAATGATAATGCTAGGGTGATCTTGAGTGTATCAAGAGTCTTTATAGAGATGTGGGGAGCCCAGAACAGTCTGAGCATGCAGGGATGGAGTTAGGAAAGCCTGAGATCAGCTGGAGTTGCAACTAGAGAGGGATGTGGAGGACAGCAGGAAGGGTTATATGGGCAGCAAAAGGCCCAGTTTTCTTCTCAATGAACATGTAAAAGGATGAGATAATTGGGTACTAGATGCCACTCTACCTTAGTGTCATGGTTTAACTATGGGCCATTCACTTGAGAGTTGGACTTGATGATCCTTGTGGGTCCCTTCCAACTTAGAATATTGTGTGATTCTGTGAAGAATCATCAATGTTCTATAAGATTAGCCTTAAATTAAGAGAAAGGGAAAACTACAGCTGGCAACTAAGTACCACAGCAGCTTGTTCACTCTCCCCCTGCAGTGGGATGGGGAGGAGAACTGGGGGTAAAAAAAGGTAAAATTTGTGGGTTGAGATAAGAACAGCTTAATAATTGAAATATAATAACTGTAATGAAAAGGAGAGAGGGGGGAATAAAACCCAAGAAACACAAGTGATGCACAATACCATTGCTCACCACCTGCTGACTGATGCCCAGCCAGTCCTCGAGCAGTGATTAGCCACTCCCAGCTCTATGTTATGGAATATCCCTTTGGCCAGTTCAGGTCATCTGTCTTGGCTGTACTCCCTCCCAGCTTTTTGTGCATCTGCTCACTTGGCAGAGCATGAGACACTGCAAAGTCCTTGACTCAGGGTGAGCACTGCTNCTGAGCAACAGCCATAACATCTCTGTGTTAGCAACATTATTCTCATACTGAATCCAAAACCCAGCACTGTACCAGCTACTAAGAAGAAAATGAACTCTTTTCCAGCTGAAACCAGGACTATTAGTTTTCACTGGTAAGATCTGCCTTCTGGCCTCTCAGGTACCAGAGCCTAGTGACAGTCTGCAGGAGTGAAATATTGCCCACAGTAGACAAGGATTGAGTTAGGGATCACTTAAGCCAATTGCAGTGTTACAAGTCTGTGGGACCAGATGAGATGCCCCTGAGGGTGCTGAGGAAACTGGCTCATGTTACTGTGAGCCCACTCTCTTCTCTGAAAGGCCATGGTGATTGGCGGATGACTTGGGGAGGAAAAAACCAAATATTACTTCAATTTTCAAGAAGTAGGATCTGGGAAACTACAGGCTGGTTAGCCTTGCCTCAGTCCTTGGAAAAGATAAGGAACAAATCCTGGAAGTCATGTCTGAGAATATAAAGTGCAAGAAGGTGATTGCAAGCAGCCAGCACTGGTTTATCAAGAGTAAGTTGTGCCTGATTGCCCTCCCTGCATGACTGTCTGTGTGGACAAGGGGAAAAATGGTATATCTTGACTTTAGAAACACTTGATGTGGTCTGCATGCCTCACAAATTTGGTGAAGTGGATGATAAGGTGGGTGGAAAACTAGCTGGACTGTGTAATGGTTTAAAAAAAACCCCAAAAACCCAACAAACTGCTTGAGACCCTCCTTCCCTCCCCCATGACAGTGGAGGGGAAAACAAAGAAAACAAGACTGTGAGAGGTTTAAAACATAAGTCACAATTTTACTTAGGTGAAACTTGCAAACAATACAACAATACAGGGGAAAATGGTTTACCTACAGAACCAGCAAAGGCAAAATGCCACCTGCCCCTCCCGGGCAAAACCAAAAATGCCGTGTGGCTCTGGAGAACAAAGAAAGTACTGTGCCAAACAAATTTCCACGGTTTAACACCTTTTCCAGACAGACAAAACAATGGGGAACGGGGGCAAAACAAAGCCTGGAAGGTGTGAAAGGACTTACTCTGCAAAGATGCTGCCGTGGGTTCCCGCATGGCAGTGGCTGGCAAAAGCTGCAAGCAGCCTCCAACGGCAGCTATGGCGGCCCCATCAGTAGTGTGTTCGACAGGCTATTCCTCTCCTGGTGCCGATCGGCCATGTGGTCCTAACCCCCGGTCCCACATGCCCTCTCCTGCCTGTGCAGCAGCAAAAATGGCCAACCTTCCGTTTCTGTCTGTGGGTCTTAGAGACAGTCCACTAAAGATGATGTAGAGGGGGTATAGAATATACAATTTGGACTCTGCCTCCTATCCCTGTAACTAGAACACATTCCGCCCCTTATTCTATACCATCTATATCATGCTCAAATTAATACCTTTTAAACTGTATGCATATGTGTATATATGAACTATGCACAAGCACAGGTATTATTTTGGTAGTCACTGACCATCCCCCAAGATTTGGGTCAAGTTCATTTTGTCCTGGACTGGTGTTTATGGTATACAGTGGCAGTATCAACAACAAGTATTATATCGGCAATTCAACATTACAGAGGGTTCTCACACAAAATCAAATCCCTTTGAGGTACACATCGTGTTTCCCCCTCTTTCTGCATTACCCACCAAGTGCATCCCGGTCCTTGAGCAAAAAGAATCTTGTGGATGGGTTTGCCTTTGCTTGAGGCAAGACTAATCCAAACTTTCCTAACATATTTCTCATACACACCATGGGGACTTTATCTGCATCTACTGTATGCGGGGGTTCTGGTTGGGGAAAGCCAGCTCAACTGGTAGAGCCTCTAGCATTAACTAACCTGGTGGCCTTCACTAAATGCAGTTGGAGTGTAACAGGCCTCAGATCCTTTGTATCCCCAACTCCAGAACCCCAGGCGTTGTCCTTGATTCTCCTCCGGTACTTTCTGCCAGAGGCTCCAGGAAGGACCATTATCCCTGGCTGCGGTATAGAGCACGTTCTTCACATCCTGTCCTGTCCTGACTGGCCCAAGGGCTATTGCATGAGCAATCTCCTGTTTAATTTGTTCAAAAGGTTGTTGTTGTTCAGGGCCCCATTTGAAATAATTTTTCTTCTGTGTCACAAGATAGAGGGCTTACAGTCGTACTGTAGTCTGGGATATGCATCCTCCTAAAGCCTATGGCACCTAGGAAAGCCTGTGTTTTCTTGTTGGTTGGTGGGAACATAGCAGCTATCTTACTAATCATGTCCATTGGAATCTGATGATGTCTTGCCATTTTACTCCTAGGCACTGAGTTTCCTGGGCAGGTCCCTTGACCTTACTTTGTTTTATGGCAAAACTGTCTTTGAGGAGGATTTGGATTATCTTCTCCCCTTTCTCAAAAACTTCCTCTGCCGAATTCCCCCATACGATGACGTCATCAATGTACTGCAGATGTTCTGGAGCCTCACCCTTTTCCAGTGCAGTCTGGATCAGTCCATGGTAGATGGTGGGACTGTGTTTCTACACCTGTGGCAGCCGATTCCAGGTGTACTGCACGGCCCTCCAGGTGAAGGCAAACTGAGGCCTGCATTCTGCTGCTAAAGGAATGGAGAAAAACGCATTAGCAATGTCAGTGGTGGCACCACTGTGCTGCCTTGGACTCGACCTCATACTGAAGTTTGAGCATGTCCAGCACAGCAGCACTTAGTGGTGGTATGACTTTGTTCAGGCCACAATAGTCTACTGTCAGTCTCCACTCTCCATTGGACTTATGCACTGGACATATAGGACTATTAAAGGGTGAGTGAGTCTTGCTGACCACTCCCTGGCTCTCCAGTTCACAAATCATCTTATGGATAGGAATCACGGGGTCTCAGTTGGTGCAGTATTGCTGATGATGCACTGTTGCAGTAGCAATTGGAACCCGTTGTTCTTCAATCCTCAGCAGTCCCACAGCAGAAAGGTCTTCTGAGAGACCAGGCAAGGTATTCAGCTGTCTAGTTTCTTCTGTCTGCACAGCAGCTATCCCAAAAACCCAGCGGTATCATCTTGGGTCTTTGAAATATCCACTTCTGAGGTAATCTATGCCAAGGATGCATGGGGTCTCTGGACCAGTCACAATGGGGTGTTTTTGCCACTCCTTCCCAGTCAAGCTCACTTCAGCTTTCAGTACAGTCAGCTGCTGGAATCCCCTGTCACCCCAGAGATGGAGATAAATTCTGTNGTTTCTTCTGTCTGCACAGCAGCTATCCCAAAAACCCAGCGGTATCATCTTGGGTCTTTGAAATATCCACTTCTGAGGTAATCTATGCCAAGGATGCATGGGGTCTCTGGACCAGTCACAATGGGGTGTTTTTGCCACTCCTTCCCAGTCAAGCTCACTTCAGCTTTCAGTACAGTCAGCTGCTGGAATCCCCTGTCACCCCAGAGATGGAGATAAATTCTGTCCCCACATATCTTGATGGCATCAGGGTACATTGTGCGCTGGTGTTAACTAGAGCCTTATACTCTTGTGGGTCTGATGTGTCAGGCCATCGGAACCACACAGTCCAAGAGATCCAATTGTCACGTTCCTCTACCTGGCAAGAGGCAAGGCCCCTCCCGTTCTAGTTATAGTACTCATTGCTCCCTCCCTGTAAATATGACCTGGAGGTCCCTTCCAGAGGATTGGACATGACATCATCCCTTCTGTTCTGCCTAGGGGCATGTCCATGGGAGACTGGAGCAGCATTTATCCTTGATGAGTTTCCTGTGGTAGTTGTTCCTCCTTTCAACTCACGTACCCCTGCTGCTGGGGCAGAGGTGGGTTTTCCATCCCATCTCCTCGTGTCTTCTCCATGTTCATGCAGGCAAAACCACAGATTACCTCTCTCCCTGGCCTGGAGGTGCCTGCTCCTAATAGCAGAGACTGTGGTCTGTATTGGTGAGACACGGAAAGTTTCTTCCCTAAGCTCCTCTCTGAGTTTCTGGTGGCCCTCTTCAATTTTTTCTTCCCAGTTCTGGACATGCTCGGCCAGTTCTGTTTCCATGGCTGAGACATGGGCCTGTAATGGGGTGGCAACAGTGTCTTCATATATCCCGAGTTTGATAGCCAAAGCACCCACTCTATCTTCTCCCTCCTTCCATTGCAGCGATGCTAAGTAGTGGGATTATATCTTTGGCCCGAGCCATAAAAATTTCTGCCACATGTGCTGTACAGTGGATGCACTCCAGACTTTTAGGGAATTGCTTATCATCTGAAAAAATTATCTCCATCACAGTTATTTCTCTTGGGCACTGGATACCTTGCTCCATAGTGCTCCACTGGCCTTGCTGCACATAGAGGTCTTCTCTGCAAAGGTATCTGTCCTTCAGTTGGGGTTTAGGAGGTTTTTTTGTGTGTTCTTTTCTTTTCCTCTCAAAGAATTTTTCCCCATGCTAAGG
>VYXC01003053.1:11591-27139 GCA_013397175.1 Platysteira castanea
CGGCCGGGGCGGGGGCAGCCCGAGTGCCCGGGGCGGGGGCGCGGGCAGGGCAGGGCTATAACCGGGGAGCCGCGCCGCTCCGGCCCCGCCGCTCCGGCCCCGCCGCCCAGCCGCTCCTGCCCAGCGCTGCCCCGGGTAAGTGCCGGCCCCTCGCTCCCACCCTTCCCCCGCGCTGCTCCTCCTGCTCCCAAAAGTAACGGTTTGGAGCCCAAAAGCTCCTAAATCTCAGTTTTGGAGCTCCAGAGCTCCCAAAATGGGTGCTACTGAATCCAAAATCTGCTTAAATTGGTCTTTTGGAGCCCACAAGCTCTTTAAATTGCTAGTTTTGAGCCATAAATATCCCCAAATCTCCCTCCCTGACCCAAAGCTCCTGACACCAGTTTCTCG
The DNA here is from genome assembly GCA_013397175.1 of Platysteira castanea. Lineage (NCBI taxonomy): Eukaryota > Metazoa > Chordata > Aves > Passeriformes > Platysteira > Platysteira castanea. The sequence continues at coordinate 11,979 of VYXC01003053.1, forward strand.
GAGCCCCAAGGTCCCCAGATCAGGCTTCTTAGGCTCGAGATTACCCAAACGGGTGTTGGAGCCCCAGTTCCCCCTAAAACCAGTGTTTCTGTACCCCAGTGTGCCCTGAATTGCTGTTTCAGGTCCCAGAAGCTCCCTACATGCATTTCTTGGCCCAAGAGCTCCCTAAATGGCAGTTTCTGAGGCCAAAAGCTCCCTGAATGAGTGGATTTGAGCCAAAAGCTCCCTAAATTGGTGTTTCTCAACCCTAAAGCTCCCTAAAGTGCTGTTTCTGAGTCCAAAATCTCCCTAAATCAGTGTTTGAGACCCCAAAAGCTCTCTAAATGGATGTTTATGAGCCTCCAAGCTCCCTGAATAGCTGATTCTGAGCCCTGAAGCTCCCAAACTTGCAGTATCTGAGCCCAAAAGCTCCTGAGTGGGGTTTATGAGCTGCAAAGAACATGAAATTGCTGATTTTAAGTCCTGAAACTCCCTAGATAATTTTTTTCTGAGTCTCGAAGACCCCTAACCAGGTATTTCTGGTTATTATAACCCAGAGGCTCCCTGAATCATTCTTTCTCAGACCAAGTGCTCTCCAAATTAGTGTTTTGGAGANCCTGAATGAGTGGATTTGAGCCAAAAGCTCCCTAAATTGGTGTTTCTCAACCCTAAAGCTCCCTAAAGTGCTGTTTCTGAGTCCAAAATCTCCCTAAATCAGTGTTTGAGACCCCAAAAGCTCTCTAAATGGATGTTTATGAGCCTCCAAGCTCCCTGAATAGCTGATTCTGAGCCCTGAAGCTCCCAAACTTGCAGTATCTGAGCCCAAAAGCTCCTGAGTGGGGTTTATGAGCTGCAAAGAACATGAAATTGCTGATTTTAAGTCCTGAAACTCCCTAGATAATTTTTTTCTGAGTCTCGAAGACCCCTAACCAGGTATTTCTGGTTATTATAACCCAGAGGCTCCCTGAATCATTCTTTCTCAGACCAAGTGCTCTCCAAATTAGTGTTTTGGAGACCCAAAGCTCCCTGAACTGGTCTTTCTGAGTCCAGATGCTCCCAAAAACAGTACTTCAGACCCCTAAAGTTCCTTAAATTGCTGGTTCTGTCTCTTCTAAAATCTCACTGGACTCATATTTCTTGGGCCCAAACCTCCCCAAATTGGCTTTTTTGGGAGTTCCAAAACCTCCATATTTGATATTTCTGAGCAAAAATCCTCCTGAAACAAATGTTCCTCATTCCCAAGGCTCCCTAAACTGGTGTTTAGGACCCCAAGATGTCCTTAAATGAGTGTTGCTGAGCTCCAAATCTCCGTAAATTGTTTGGGATTTTTTTCAAGTGCAAAGCTCTCTTAATTAATGTTTCTGAGACTTGGAGTTCCCTAAATGTTTTTTTTTTTTTAAAAAAAAAGCTCCTAAATTTGGTGTTGTGGAGCTCCAAAGCCTCCAAAATGGCTGTTTCTCAGCCCCAGATCTCCTGAAATCACTGTTATGGCCCCAAAGCTGCTGAAATAGGGGTTTCTAAGCCCTGAAATTCCCAAAGTCAGTGTTTCAGAGCCCTGAACCCCCTAACTCGAGCCATGTATCCCATTTGCCATCAGACCATGCTGTTTTGAGGCTACAAATGCCCCCAACCACCCCTCTCAGGTCCCAGCAGTGGTGATGGAGGGATCTCCCGGTGATGGAGGTGGAGCAGAGGAGCTTTGCCCGCAGCCCCTCCCCATCCAGGGGGGCCAGAGCGGCCCCTCTGTGCAGGACGGAGCTGACGGCCCCCCTGGGATGGACCCGAAGGCGTCCGGCTGCCAGAATTTGGGATGCGTGGAGATGGGTTCAGCGGCAGAGCCGGTGACAGGGGACTCTGTGTCCAGCTATGATGACAGCTCCTGGGAGGATCTCGGCAGAGAGCCAGGTACTGGGGGTGGATCCCGATGGGATCAGGGCAGGGAAATAACGGGAGGGAGACCGGCCCCTCTCTCACATCCTGCCTGCCGTGTTGCCTCGCCAGAGCCGTGTACAGAAGACAGAGGTGACCACTGTGGGCAGGACCCAGCCCCTGGCTCTCTCAGCGGACACACGGTGGGTGCTGGGAGTATTTCTCCAGCTTGAAATCAGGTTTTTGTTGGTGAAAACATCCAGTTTTGGGGGCTGAGTGGCTTGTCCTTGCCAGCAAAGTGCCATGTGGCCACTTGGTGGCTCCAGTGGAGCCTCTGCGTCTGGGCTGGATTCATTAACATAGTTAACGCTGGTGATGCTTCTACAAGAGGAAAAGAAAGCAAAAGCGAAACCTATTTGAAATCAAAAACTGGGGTAATTAATCCGGGCCCAGAAGTTCTGGGCCCTGATGGAGACGATGTGGTGGGATCTGGGGACTCACTGCTGCCATGGTCCCATGTTGGCAGGGGCCAGTCTGGAAGGAGCTGCACCCCAGCCATGGTGGGCTCTTTGCTGGCTCCGACGTCCTTCCCAATGCTCCTGTACGTCTGTTCCTCTTCCCAGGCTTCTACAGTCCCACCACGAGATGAGCTCCAGCTCCAGCAGGTCCCGGTGCATGCTTCTGGGGAGAAGGAGAATTCCCAGAACAACAGCATCCAGTCAAAGGGAGCGTCAGGAGCGCAGGAGCAGCTTGGGAGTCTGGTGAGTCCACTGGACAGACTCTGGTGCCAGTGCTCCCAGGATCACTCCTTGGCTGCCCCTCCAAGGAGTGCTTCATGTTCCTGCCCAGTGCTCCCAAGTATCACCCTCTGGCTCCCCCCAGTGCTCCCAGTTCCCTCCCAGTGTCACTCCCCCACTGCTCCCAACTACCACTATCACAAATCAATGCTCCACTTTCTGCCCTCAAAGCTCCTGGAGCACCAGAGTGGAGTCTCCCATGCCAGGATGGTGGTGCTAGTCTTTGGAGCTCAGCTTTAAGAGGGTGGGGGCAGGAGAAGGCCTTGCCTGCACCTTGGTCTTCTCTTGGTCTTCCCTTTCCTTTGAGCTCTCAGTTTTTGAGCTTCATGGTCTTCCTTCAGCTCTTCCCATTTTTCTCCTCTCCTGGCTAAGATCCCAGGTACTGTGGAGAGAGTCGTACTGATGGACCAGGGGAGCCTCAACCGTTCAGGTGAGGGCATGTCCTTGGTCACATCACCTTCTCCAGCCAGAAACCACGTGCTGAGTCATGTTTGCCTTGTTGCCACCATCCTTGGAGGTGTTAATTGATGCTTTTTCCTTGCTGCAGATGACCAGGAGATCAGAGAAGGCCCAGGACCTTCCAGCAGGTTCGTTGCATGTAGGGACAGCATCTTGGAAGGGTTTGAGGTTATACCTGAAGGGCTGGAGGTCCAGCAGCTCCCTGAGGCAGGGGCTATGGAGGGAGGAGATGCAGCTTGAGTATTGTTAGGTTCCTTCTTCCCAGAAATTCTGTCCCTGCTTGGCATGGAGAGATCTCCAGGATGTCCGTCCTCATCCTCTTCCCACACTCCAGCGCTGGGCACTCACTCCAAGGCATCCAAGTCATTCTGATAAACCTTGGAGTAACCAAAGGGTCTTAGGGCAGGAAATGCCAACATGTGGGCCAACAGCCTCTGGGCAAGTCAGACAGGAACAGCTGAAGTGGGTGTGAGTAGTGGAGCAGGTGAAGACAGAGAAAGGGGGACACTGAGTGGCAGATGAGGTGGTGATCCAGCACCTCTTCTCTACCAGCTTCTCTACAAGCCCATACCTGTCTGATGTCAATGACCCTACACAAGACAAGATGACCTTGGAGTTTGTTGCTGTGCTGCCAGAATTTCATGGATTTGATGAAATGTGCAAGATCTGCGTTGTCTTCTACAAACAGCCCGGCCAATACCAAGAGTTTGCCACGATGAAGAGAAGGTAAAAAAACTATGAGGGGGTGTTTCCACAGCAGTTCTCCTTTGGGGTACTCAAGTCTGGACCAAGAGGCATGGCTGAAGGTGAACCCCCAAACGGAGACATCCTGATGGAGCCATAATACTTGGTGGTGGCTCCCCCCATCTCCCCATCCCCTCTGGAGCTGCCAAGAGGGCTGTGGCCAGGATCTTTCAGCCCCGCATGAGGCTCTGGGCTGGGCTGGTGGATTCAGTTGGTCTCCCAGCTGAAGAACCTGGCTGTGGATTTCTCCCTGGTGCTCCTAAGGGCAATGATGAACCAAAACTTGACCGTTGGCTTGGGGTTGACCTTGATGGCCAACAAACTTTCTCCCTTCCTCTTCCAGAGGTGAAGTGTTCACAGGCAAGGCCAGCATCCCTCTTTCCGATCTGCAGAGAAGACGCATCTTTTATAAATATGCCCTGGTCAACACCTACAGCCAGGAGAGAAAGTGTAACGCGGAGGACATTTCCTTGGACAACTGTAACATCCCAGAGGCATTCAAGTCCAGAAAAGCTCAATTGTACCGTGTCCTGAATATCCCCCAAAGAGAGCTCAGAGTGAACAGTGAGTGCTGGATTTATCCCAAAGCCCTGGCCAGTGTGGTGGTGGCGAGGTTGTGGGCTGGCCAGTGTGGTGGCGATGCCATGGGCTGCCCAGCATTGACCCTGGTTGATTGTGGGAGGTTTCCAGCCACAGGTTTACCAGCTGCTCATGAAGTGAGCTTTTCTTTTCACTTCATAACACAACTAATGGCTGGAAATCAAGTCACTACTCAAATTCTACCTGGAAAATGTGCAGAACCCCTTGGGGGCTGGGGAAATGGGGAGATGATTCTGTGCTTCCTGGACTCAGCCAGGCTTGGTGTCTATGTTTTGTTCCCAAACTCTTCCCTCAGAAACATGGACCTTTTTTGAACCCATCAAATGCAGTTTCCCCCAGGAAAAGTGCAAGAGTCAGCAGGTGTCCAGGTGCAAGGCCCAGATGAAATACCTGGAGCACATCTTCTTTACTCAGCCTACCTCCTGGAATTCCCTGGAGTGTATGGAGAGGCAACTGGACAGATTCAAGGAGAGCTTCACCGCCCATCTTGGGGATGCTGAGAGAGGAGACATCTTTCAAGTCCCTGGCGATTCGAACATGACAGAGGTAAGCACCCACCACAGCCTTGGGATCTGGCAAAGTTAGGTCCCTCATTCTGGAATATGGGTTGGACACTGGAGGGGGGAAGATGAGAGCCTTCTCTTGGCCAGTGGATTTAGGACATAGAATCTTCCCAATGGGACATGTGGCACCTGGAAGGAATAATTTCTCCCTAGGGAGGTGCTGCACGAGGCACCCCTGGCCAGCAGCATCTTCCACCTCCTCTCCTCCCTGAGGAAGACCCAGCCTGGTGGAACACCCTCTCCTCATCTGTGCTGTCCAGGTGATGGAGAGCATCAAAACCTTCATAAAAGAGATCATCAAGGATGTAAACACGAAGGAGCAAAAACTCCTCAAGCTCCTCTTCGCCTTCCATGCCACTGTTCGGTATAACATCGCTCTCCCCCCAGCGTCCATTGACAAGGCTGAAAAGTGCCTCCAGGACATCAAGTTCCTTGAGGACAATTACGAAGAACTGAGAGGAAAAAGGTGATTTAGATTTATGAACCAAGGTCAAAGGCTTGGCTCCATTGTCCTCACATGTTATGTTGGTGCCATGTGCTGTCCCAAGGGGATCAAACATGGGTTGGTGGCTTCCAGTCTGGTGAGTCCATCTTGGAGCACCTTAAAGAGCATTTGATATCTCTGATATTGGTTGTCCTGTGGAGATGGCTCTTTCCAGGCAGGATGAATCTTCTCATGCATTGTGGGAAAAGACACCATCCCATATTGGGGCACATCTCCCACTGGTGTCCCAGAGATTGATTCTGGAAAGCTTGTCATTTTTCGGATTTTTTTTTTTTGGCAGCAAATATTTGCCAGCTCTGAAAAAGCTGTGCCTCATGAACACTGATGGGACCTTGTGGATCTGGTTGGTCCCACTGCTCTATGCAATCAAGGAGAACACGGAGGACCACTTTTCCCCATGGGAACTTCCTCTAGAAGCTTTTGTCAAGCTGTGGGTTGAGAAAGAGAAGCAAAGGTATGTCTGAAGGGCTGAGGTGGAGTCAAGGTGATGAACTGTCCTACTCTTCAAAGAGCTTTTTCTTCCTCCTGCTTGGTGGCTTGTCCAGGAGCCGCCGCCTCTGTGTCCTCTGCCCTGGGAGGGAGGTTGAAGGGGCATTGGTGGACCCTGGGGGCAGGACAGAGCTGGTGGGACCAGTCTGGAAAAAGAACGGCTTGGGAGGAACCTTCAAAGACTATCTCATTCCAACCTCCTGCCATGGGCAGGGAAGCTTTCCATTAGACCAGGTTGCTCCAAACCCCATCCAACCTGGCCTTGACCACCACTAACAACAGGAAGGTGTCCCTGTCCAAGTCAGTGATAATCCCTGAAGGCCCAGCCCAACCCATTCCATTATTGTCCATTATTGATCAGGTTCCTCAAAGCCTCGTCCAATATGACTTCAAACACTTCTGGTGATGGAAGACCCACAACAAAACAGTCTGTTCAGTGTCCCGCCACCCTCATTGTAGAATATTTCTTCCTTAAATCCAATCTAAATCCACCCTCTTTCAGTTTAAAACTTGCCCAGGTGCAGGACCTTGGCCTTGCTGAACTTTATGAGGTTGGCAGGGGCTCATTCCTTCAGCCTGTGAAGGCCACCTCAAACCCTGAGTTTTGTCCTACTGATCAAAGTGGGTGAATTTCCCCAAATCCTTGCTTTTCCATGTAGACTCTCTCACTGTCAAACCAGAGCTTCTTCCAGCCCACAGCCTCCTCAGCTGGAGGTCACCACGGCATCCACCAGTCACAGTGATCTCTCAAACACCTGATGTGCCTCCTGCTCTTCCAAAGTCCATCTGATGTTTCTAACTGGCTTTCCTAGGAAAGTCTTGAAGATGATTGATGCTCACAAGACCTTGATCGGACGATGTGCTCCACTGGCAAAGAAGGCTTTGGAGATGGTGGCCATAAAGAACTTCGGCAAAGACCCTTTGCCTGAAATTCAGCTTCCAGTCCATCTCCTCTTGGGTACCTTGTATGTGCACATCCAAGATCCCAGCAGAGCTTCATTCCACAAGTCTGTAAGGACACCTGACTGGTGGAAGACCTTCTTCTGCTCTGCAGGGAGTGGGGGGGGTGGGTCTGTTGTACCATGGGTTAAAACATGTCCTTGGTTCCTGCAGCAGGACAGAAGGACTTAACTGTAGAAACCTGGGGTTAGAGCCAGACCCTGGGGCCATGGAAATCCCCTCAATCATGCCAGAAAACTTCCTGCTTTAGTGTTTAGGGCTGGGAACTCCTCATTTGCAGGAGCAGAACCCTTTTGACTTTTGTCCTCAGTGTCTTCCCATGCTCTTTTCAGGAAGATGTGACCAAGGCCGTGGGAAGCATCACCACCAGGATGGAGTCCTGGTTCAAGGACTTGTAAGTCAGGGCTCTTGGAGAGGAGAGGTGCTGTGAGCCCTCCGTGAGGGGTCTGGAAGGGTGGTGGATGGAGCCCTGCCTGAGCAGGAAGAGGGTGACCAGCGTGATTCACCCATTGCTTTTTCAGTATCTTTAACCCCACCATGACTGGAGAGCATGGAGACCCACAAGGGTCGTGTCCTGTGAGCCTGCCTGCATCTCCCAGCTGCCAAAGGTGGCTGTGGTCAGGTGGTGACTGTGGAGGCAACTGCAAGAAGCATTTGGTCCTTTCCTGTGCCCTCAGGTGCCCTTCAGGGTCTTCAGAGGAACCACTGGAGCCCACAGCTGAGCATGAGCTCCTGCAGTGTCTGAACCTGGTGTATGTCCTGCTGCAGCATTTCTTGAAGCAGATAAAGCCACTCCCCTCTGTGGAGATACTGCTGCGGATGCTCGGGTTGTTTGTTGGCAAAGAGGATTTTCTGAAAGCAAACAAGGTGAGTCCAGTGTCTGTGGTTTCTGTCCCGAGGGCTTCACCTCTTGCATGCAGCTGAGGAGAGTCCAGAGCTCCTGGCTCACTCTCCCATTCTTTACTTCCCCAAGGAATTCCAGCAGTTTACTTCAGCAGAAATGTTCCAAAAGTTTTCATGTGATATCACACCATGGCTCAGGACACACTTCAACCAGGCACCCAAGGAGAAGAAATCCTTTGTGAAGAACACTGAGGTGAGTGATGAGCCCCAGAGACCAAAGGTAGACATAGTCCTTGGCAGATCCAGGTGCTCCTCAGGGTCAGCTGGAGGGTCTGGCTCTTCCCCATAGGAGTGGCAGCAGCTGATCTCAATGAGGATCCTCTGCGGTGGGTGGACTGAGAGGTGGAGGGGCTTGATCCAAGGGCTTTTTGAGGAGTGGCTGAAGAAGGTGAGTTGTGGAGACCCTCTCACTGGTGGGAGATGATGCTCCTGGACTTTGCTGCCCTTGGTTTTGCCTCAGTTGCCATTTTGGAGATGGGACACAGGCTGGTGGGACCCAGGGGCGTCTGCCTCCTGAGTGTTTCTGTGCTGTAGGTTAAAGACAAACACCTTGTGGACTTCTGCCACGCGTTCCTCACTATGGAGACACACTGTGACGCAGAGCTGGAAAGCTGCTTCATGAATCACATCATCCAGTGCATCAACAGCATGGACAAAATCGAGGTAGGAGAGTGGCCACCCCTCCTGGGGCAGCCAGAGGCCTCTACATCCCACTTCACTGCCTCTGGTGCAATCCCTGCTGGGTTAGAAGAGCAGGGAAAGGTCTTTCTGAAACAGCAGTGAGTCTGAAAAGCCTCTAAAGAGGAGAAACATCTCCTCCTTCAAGGATTTCATGATGAAACCCGTGATCCCCCTGATCTTCAAGAGGAGCAAATCATCTGGTGGAAAAGTGCTTTCCGTTCTTGTGGAGAAGACGTATTCGGAGATTAAGAGGCTGGAAAGTGTCGACACATTTGAAGAGAACACTGGCCCTGTTCTTCTAAACCTGCTCAACACTTCTGACCTAATTTCTGCTGTCCGTGAGTGTCCCCGGAGCAGTTTTCTTGGGATAGGCTGTTGGGTCTGTGGGAGCCAGATGGGTAGGCCAAGTCTTTCAGGGACCTCCTGATTTTCTTGGTCCCCCAGCGTCTTTGTGTGCGTCCCAGTCCCTCTTGGAAGCCTTTCATGTTCGCTGGAGCTGGCTGCCCAACCTTGGGTAAAATATTCTAGGCATTCCCCTTGGTCTCCTGGTTGGTCCTCATGGTTTCCTAGGTGGTCCACAAGTTTTGTTTCAGGAAGGGGGAGTTACTTGGGTGTCCTAAAGGAAGTTTAGCAGCCATCCATCTGTCCTCAACACTGGTGGGGTGACAGGTCCCTGTGAAGTGGAACCTGCTGGTTCTTCCTGAGGATGTGGCTTCGAAAGCCACAGGGGAGACACTGCTGACTGCCTTTCACCAAACTCCTTTTAATTTGCAGAAGAATCAGAGCACAAGTTTCCAGGTCAGCTCACTGCCTGTGCAAAAACTCTCCTCACTCGGGTGTACAAGCTCGCCAGCTTCGTGGGACATGGTGTTCTCTCGGGAGACATTCCATGCAGGATCCTCTCCAACATCCTACAGAATGAGGAGCTGTTTAAGAAGATGCTGTGCACCTGCAGTGAGTCCAGAGCTCCCACCTTAGTTGTGTTTTCACAGTTACATGGCCAAGAGGAGACAGATCTGCTGGAGGGTTATCCAAAATGTGAAGAAAACTAAAAATTTTCTATGATAAGAGATTCATTGTAAATTTTGGAGGGTGGGAGGTTGTTTGGGGAATTTCTTTCAAAATGTTGCAGTGGTGAAGTTTCCTTGAAGTTTCCACTCAGTCTCCAGGTCTGTCTCCAACTGCATCTCCAGTCAATTAAAACCCAGAGNCACAGTTACATGGCCAAGAGGAGACAGATCTGCTGGAGGGTTATCCAAAATGTGAAGAAAACTAAAAATTTTCTATGATAAGAGATTCATTGTAAATTTTGGAGGGTGGGAGGTTGTTTGGGGAATTTCTTTCAAAATGTTGCAGTGGTGAAGTTTCCTTGAAGTTTCCACTCAGTCTCCAGGTCTGTCTCCAACTGCATCTCCAGTCAATTAAAACCCAGAGGAAAGGGATCAAGTCCTCAAAATTCTGCCCCAAGAACAAACCTCATCACTATTTTCGGTTTTTCATGGGGAAAACCCTCCAAATTATTCCTCTTTCTCCAAGTTCTTTTCTTCCCAAAGAGTTCTTCACATCTGTGTCTGTTCCTTCCCAGATTCCTCTTTCTCCACATGTATTACGAAGGTGCTGGAGGTCAGGAAGCAGGAGTTTAGGAACCTGGAAGAGCAGAAGGAGCGAAGACGCTCCTTTCTCCGCCTGTGCCGCGGAGTGGAGGACATCATCAAAGGTACCGGGTGGGTTCATGGAGGTGGGTTGAGTGGGGGAATGTCTCCTAAAAATAGAGTTTCACTGTGGGTAATGAGGGAGCTCAGAGGTCATCTTCGTGGAGACACACATGACATGAGCTTCTTCTTGTCCCCACGTGGTTTAGTGGACAGAAGTACCATGGAGAGAAGCATCAGGGACAATGGACTCTTTAAGGATCAGATATCAGTGAAAAAGTTCTCCCTTGATGGCAAGAGTGAAACAGAACCACATGTCCTTGACAATTTTTGTGGCATGTTGTGGAAGCTTTCCATCGTGGAGAAGAGCCAGTGTTTCCTGAGGCTGTGGAAGATGAGAGCAGAGCAAACCAGAGCTACAATTCCTGAAGATCAAATTTTCTCCATAGAAGATATTCAAGAAAAGATCTATAAGCCAGCCATTGCTGACTTCAAGAAAACCTACCTGTCCCTAAAAGACTTTTCCATCACACTTGGAGCTGTGCAGAGCCATTTTGGGGACCTGCTGGGGGAGAAGCATCAGCTCCTGGAGGAGTTTGAAATCGTTGAGAAGAGTGAAGGACTGGGTCATGGCAGAGGTCAGTGGATTGCCGGCGCAGTGGAGAGGATCGAGAGCTACCTGACCCTCTCCAAAGTGGTGAACACAGCCAAGGTGATCGATGAACTAAGACAGAGGCTTCAGCTGGAGGGGGACTTCCAGGTGCTCAGTGACCTGACAAAATACGTACGTAGGGGATGTGTGGGCATCTGGTTGTTCTTGGGAAAACCCACAGAGATAGGTTCATGTGGTGGCTTGTAACTGAATCCCATCAGGTGGGGTTCCTTCCTCCTCAATTAAACTTGAGGGATAGGCTGAAAAATTACTGCCAGCTGTCTCTTCCAATGCATTTTGGAGGTCTATAGGGATGAACTGAGGAGCAGATTTAGGTCTGAGGCCAAGATCTCATCCCTGTCCGGGAAAGAGGGGGTAAAACCGAGCTGCTTTCCTCCTCTTCCCAGCAGACATGTATTGTTTGTTGTTTTTTTTTTCATCCAGGAAGAGCAGGAATTCAAGAATAAGCGACTTGATTTTATAACCCAAGACTTAATAAAAGTGAAAAAAAGTTTGAGTGACATACCCCAGGGAGTCCTGGACTTCTTGATGGAACTTCTGGAATGTGCAAGGAAAGGTTTTACATCCTGGATCAAGACCATAATAAAAGGTGGGCTGTAAGGAAAGAAATCATCAGATATATCAACAGATGGAGACTACATAGTTCTTGTTTGTCTCTGCAGCCAATGCAACCTTACATAAATCAGAGAAATTCCTCTCTTTTTCTTTTTTCTTTATTTTTTCCCTTTCAGACAAGAGGGAAATCCCTGTATTTGTGGAGCTGGCATCGATTTCAGCAGGTGAAAATGACTTGGACATTGACAGAGTGAGGTTCTTCCGTGATGCCATGGCTGCCTCTGCCCCCATTGTCCTGGATCTGAGCCCTGATGCTGGGTTTGACCAGTTCTTTGCAGCTCTGTCTTTCACTGAAAAAGCTGTTGCCAAGGACAGTAAGCTTCCCAAGAAGCTGGTGAGTTCCATATGCAAAAGTCACCAGGACAGTGGATGTGAAGCCAAGTCACTCACCTGTGGATGTGTGATGCCACTTAAGGTGGTTTCTCCTGGGACATCCATGTGGTCTGGCAGGACCTGGGGCGTGGCTGTGCTCATTTTAGAGTGAAAGCCTGGTGGGACATCTCAAATGACCTCACACCTGTGTGTGGGCAGTGGGAGAGCACAGGAAGAAGGTGTTGTGATTAGGAGAGAGTAAGTTTGTAGTAGCATGGAATAATTGAGGTTGGGAGGGACCTCTGGAGATCATCTAGTCTAAATCTCCTGCTCAAAACGGGGTCAGGTAGGTCACTCAGGGTCATTGCCAATTTGGTTTTGAGCACGTCCAAGGCTGGAGGATTCCAGAATCTCCTTTGCGATTTGATAGAAAACTTCTGTTGAACCTAATCCCTCAATTTTTTGTGCCCCAGGTGACCACTGAGTCTTATGCTTTTCTCCCCACCACAATCAGAGCAAGAGCTTCATCACGTGCCAGCGCTCTGGGGTGTTGAATAGGTCCAGCTCTGAGGCTGCATCTCCTCAGAAGCCATGGGAAGCGCCATCCTCAGAAGAAGTGGTGACAGAAATGGTCACATCGAATTTGGAGTGGGGTAGTGGTGTTCATTTTCCTTCCAGTTGGTTACTGGATTTCTCTGGGTTCTTTTGCAGAAAGATTCCTGTGACAACAGGGAGTGGATACAGATGGTTCACGACTCCCATGGCTCCGTGGAGCGTTCTTCGATCTCACAAGCCAGAAGTATCAACCAAAATGGGATTTTTAGTATCTCGGCACCTCCAAAGTTCAAGGTAAGAGGTTTCCAAGGTGGTTTGATTACCTTTGTGGGTTCCTTCTCACTCAGGATATTCTAGGAAATCATCCTCCAATGAGAATGCTGGGTTGTCACTAGATCTCCAGTTGGGTTTGCAACCAATGCCATCAACTATCTGCTAAACCTGGAGTACTTTCATCAGAAAACTGGCTTTCCTTTTCTCCAAAGGAAGTAGTACAAGACACATAGAGTCCTGATGTGCAGCATTTCCACTCATGGCTGCTTAAAAGGCCAGATGGTGATGCTGGTTGTTTTCTCTCCTCTCTAGGCTACACTTGAGGACTGTATCTCATTGCGGCTGCTGGAGGACAGTGAAGGGAGCACATCTCCAGGAGACCAGGAGGCCAAGAAGTACAGATTGTCTCAGCTGAGGGAGCTGCAGAACAAGCTGATGTTGATCGCCACCAAGGCTGAGCAGGGCAGGGAGGAGGCAAACCGTTTCTTGGAGGTAAGTCACAGCACAGCATCCACATCTGCCAGGGAAACCATGGCTGTTAGGTTTAGAATTTGACTGAAATTACTTCTGGGAGAGTTATCCATGACCTGTAGTCCTGGCCTTGCAGGAGCAGAGGTGTTGCTCTAGGATGATGCCCCTTCCCAAGCTACAGGAGCTGGATTTTCTTCCCTGAGCTTTGTTCCTCACCTGTGGGGCTCAACAGCCCATCCAAGACCTTACATACTTCACTATGGAGTCACCCTTTGGGCCAGAAGAGACCTTAAAGGCCATCTTGTTCCAACCCCCCTGTCAAGGGCAGAGACACTTTCCACTAGACCAAGTTGTTCCACGCCCTATGGAAACTTGCTTTGAATGCTTCCAGGGATGGGGTAGCTACAGCTTCTCTGGGCGACCTGTGCCTCAGCACCCTATTGTAGTTTCTTCCCTAGATCTGGTTTAAATCCACCCTCTTTCAGTTTAAAATCATTGTCCCTTGTCCTGTTGTGGCAGGCCTTGGTAAAAGGTCTCTCTCCATCTTTCCAGTGAGCCTTTGGAGTTATTGAGTAGCCACAAGAACATCTCCCCAAGCCCCCCATCTGACCAACCTTGAATCTCTCAGCCTTTCTGCACAGCAGAGGCATTCTAGCCCTCTGAGCATGGTCGTGTTCCTCCTCTGGACCCGTCCTAACAGGTCCAGTGTTTTTCTTAGGATCACAGAATTGCTGCCTTTGGAAAAGCCCTCCGAGACCTTTGAGTCCAACTGTTCCCCCAGTACTGCCAAGACCCCACTAATCCATGTCCCCAGCCGCCACATCCACACATTTCTTAAATCTCTCCAGGGATGGGGACTCCACTACTGCCCTGGGCAGCTGTGCCAGGGCTGGACAACCCTGTCCATGATGCAGAGTCCAGGCTGGGTCTCACCAGAGTGGGGTAGAGTCCCGTGAGCTGATGTACACAGCGCTTTCTCAGGTGGTCTCCTTGTTGTTCTTCACATCCCTTGCCAAACTGAGCTCTAATTATGCCTCAGCTTCCCTGATCCCCTCCCTACACATCCAGGCAGTGTTCCTCTGTTCTTCCCAGGATACCTGTCCCTGCTTCCACCACCTGTTTGTTTGCTTCTCACCCCTCAGTTTGGCCAGGATGTCCTCACTCAGCTGTGCTGGACACCTGCCTTCCCTGCCTGATTTTGTACCCAGAGCTGAAGACTTCGTGAAGACTCTCCTCTCCCTCGGGCATCCAGCACCCAGCTCCACGTTTCCTTTCATGGCTTGGCTGCTCAGTTTTACTCAAAAGCTCCCAGCTGGTAGAGGAACATGCCTTAAATCCCTTGAGGCATTTCGCAGGTGTTTTCCTGTTGGATCCTAAACCACCAGAAGGCCCTGTGTCTTCTCTGTTGCTTAAAATTCCATCCCCTTCCCTAAGTCCAGTCTAAAGCCAGAGACCTGGCTACCTTGTTGAAGTCCCAGTTTAGTCAGGTGAATCCAATCATCTCCCAACAGACCTGGTTTTCCAAAGACAAACCAGGCTTCTCAAGGGTAGACCTGGGTCCTCAAGGTTGGATCCAACTTCTCAAGGATGGATCCAGTTTCTCAAAGGCAGGTTGGGCTTCACAAGGGTAAGTCCAGCTTCCCAAAGGTAGATCCATGATTGTAGAAGCCCACACAGTGGAGTATAACACCAGCCTCACAACCAGATGCTTCAGTTCCTTCATCATTGTTCTTCCCCACTATGTCCATGTGTCTCTTATACTGGGGAGCTCACAACTGTATGGATTTCTGGAAGGAAGCATGGCCAGGGAAGTGGTTGGAAGCTGTGGAGATGTAGTGCATTTCTCTGGTGTGTCTTTGGTGTGTTACAGATACTGGAAAGAGTTGAAACGATTGCGAAGTTGTACCTGGAACTTCTCGGTGCTGGCAGCATCCTCTTCATTGACTGGAAGGCTGACATCTACTGCAGCCCCCAGCAGCGAGTGAAAGTCTACACAGAGTTTGGAATCACCGGGATCCTCGTTCAGAGCACAAGACCCCTCCTGGAGGAGCTGGGCAGCCT
>VYXC01003054.1:0-74248 GCA_013397175.1 Platysteira castanea
TCCTCTCCTCTCCTGTCTCTGTGGTTCCAAGACCTTGAAAAAAAATTACTCGAGTATTCCATAAAGAGTTGAAAATCACAAACCAAAACCAACCTAAAATGCAGTGGGTTTACATCACTGTTTTAGGCAAGTCTTGCAAACTTTTAATTGGCTTACTAACAATTTTTCAGTACTTACAGATGGGAATGCCTTCTGTGTCAGGGAGACCCAGAGAGTCTTGGACCTCCATATTCAAGCTTGATGGCATAGTCAACATGAATAAGCAATGCAAAATGTCTGTATTTTCCAATTTATGGGTAAAAAACTCAGAAGCGATTTACCTACTTTCTACAGAAAATAATAGCCATCAATGGAAGTAGTACAGAAGCTGGGAAAATCCAAGACACTTATAGAACAAAAGAGATGGAATTCTTTTGTGTCTTTTGGCCACCATATGACTTTTCAGGATAGTTGCTTATACAGCTTTGATGTGACATCAGTGTAATGTTTTGCATATTAGATATATGAAACACTGCTCTACATTTCTGTAGATTCAGAGTTGGAATTCAGCTGGCATAGATGACTCTGTATATTTTGTCATTAAGCCTAATCAAGAAAATGCTGCCCCATTTCAAAAATTCAAAACACATACCTGTTTAGGTAGAAAACCTACTACTATACTTGTGTAGTGATTTGTTAAGCTGAAATTAGGAAGGCCGACTACTTGTGTAATAAAAAGAAGATTGAAGTAATAAGTTCTTTAAGGTCAAATCCCCTTGCTGTTATTTGAATATCTTTAGCATTAAATTGTGTAGTTCTAACAGAAGCAATGTTTTAATGCACTCATCTGAGACTGATATTTCAAGATGAAAACAAGGGAGACTGACAGGCTAATTACTTCATTAGAATGACTTTGCAAACTAAATTTATGTGTATCTTTTTTCTAATTTCTCAACTGCTTAATTCTTTTCCCAGAAGTCTCTATCACATTTTGTGGGTATCCCAGCTCAAAATGTATTTCAGTTTGTAGCTTCTCCAGGATAGCAGAGCATGTTTTATTTGACATAAGACTTGACAGCTTTCCCTAGTTTATATTATTCAGGTAGCTCAAAATTGTGAAGTTGAACTGTGATGATCCTAAATGGAAATTTTAAACACATAGCTATATTACCATCCTTTAGCACTTCCTCATGACATTCAGTGGTTCTTTTGTGTGAAGAATATCAAGTTGTTCAAATCCAGACATTGCATACACTTCTCAGTGAGTACAATATCTCAGAGTTTTCTGAGAAATATCCAAATACCCTGCGGTCCTAGAAAAGCACTGCTTTGTGCAGAAACAATAGCATGTGAAATGTGATTAAATGTGATAATGCCTTATGGCAGACATTATATGCTTTTGCTATAATTTCCCAGAAACAAAGAAAATAATCTCTGTCACAGATGTCCATCCAAAAGCACATCTATTACTTTTATTTTTGATATGTAGTCTTTTATGTCCCACAAAAACTTCTTTTAGGAAGAGGCTCTACATTTTGAATCAATATTTCTTTATGTCCCCAGGGCTCTGCTTTGGTCTGCTGTTGTCACTTTGCTTTGCAGATATTAACCTCCCACATGTAGACTAAAACACCAGGGACACATTTATCTTTCAATGTATAATGTAAAACCTTATGTATCAAACTGGGACACAACAGTAAAAATAAACATTTTACATATGCTTGAAGTAAATATATATGTCCCTTGTCACAACTTACAACGTTTTTATCATTCTTGTTGTAAACACTCACCAGAGCAAATATGAAGAGATTATGACAGGGCTGTGATACAGCAATTACTGCTTTATAAACTCAGTGGATATTAATTTCTTAGTAAAATAGTAGGAAAAACTCTTTCATGAAGCAGAAATTCTTCACATGCACTGGTTGAGTTATAGCAAAACACTGGAACTGCACAAGTTTCAAGTTGCAGGCAGCACTCAGATAGGGTGGGCTTGGAGGGTGGCACATGCTGTTCCCCTAAAAGGGCTTGCAAAAGAGTAGCGATGAGAAGGGATTATGTCAAGGCAACAAAAATCTCCTTTCCACGTCTAAAAACATGAAGAGATGTGACTGAGCCCATTAAAGACCATAAGGAAGGCAGAACTGCTAGGAGGGAACATGCTCAGGTAACTCTACCAAACCAACTTGTTCACAGAAACTATTCCTTCAAATCCCTATAGGAACAAAAGCAAAACATAAAAATCCCTAGAAAAGAACTGAAAGAAATCCATCTTAAGGACTGCAGCTCTGCCTCCCCCAAATGAGCATTAGACTTTTTTCTCAGACTGGGAGGATAAGGGTGCTGAGAAGTACACAGAAAGTTCCAAATTGCAGATCTGTTCATTTCTGGCCTTGGAACATATTGTGAACAAATCATGCTGGTTGTTTTCTTTTTCTCTTGGGAATGCTCAAGCAAAACCTTTCTGGTACTGAAACTTGAGCAATATCACTGCAAGATTACACATAAAATTTAATCCATCTAATAATACTGGATTGGGTTTTCTCCTTTGATCTTTCTCCAATGTTATGTTCTCTCAGGAGGAGTTTGTAAAGGCTTTGTTCTTTCTCAGAAACTAAGCATCCTTTGCATATCTAAACCATGTCATTTATTTCTTCTGGGGAGATTGTGCAGAACTGATTATACAGATAAATAATTAAGTAGACTTAAGAGAAAAGTTCAAATAACTTGAGGAGAAATGTCAAATATGGGCAAGCTGACTTCCATAGCTTTGTGGCTTACAGTGAATAAAAAAGAGTGATGTAAAAGGTATTTGTTCTCCTATCAAGGGCAGCAGGAGAGTCATTCTTTCTGTCCAGTTGCAGTAGAAAATTACTATTTCTTCTGTAATATCTATTACTCTGAAAATAAAGATGGAACAGAAAGAAAAAATGAATTCTTCTTCTAGTATTAATGAACTATTCCATTTGTCCTACCCAGAGAAATAGGAGTACACATTATACTGCCAGAATTTTTTAAAATGCCTGCAACAAAAATAGTCAATGATTATAAAGAATGCACTTGAAGAAAACTAAATATTGAGAAAAAAGTGCGATACAGATTTCTGTAAGATTGAAAAATGCAATTCACATGTAATGCAACTTTTCTCTGATCATTTAGAGTTGCTTTCAATCTGAAACTGCAGACTCCAATATTTGAGTTTAAGGTTTAGACAGTTACCTTGGAAGATAAAGGTTCCTCCTCAGCCTGAGGGGTATCAAACGCAGAGGTGTACCCAGCTGCCAGGCTCCCCTAGACACTGAGTTATTGCCTTGGTGGAAGGAGTGTGTGTGGATGGAAGAAGAGAACAAGGTCCTGTCAAAAGCAGGCGATCTGTCAAGTCAGGACTAATAGATCAGGAGGATAGCAAGCACAGAGGGTTAGGCTGCAGCAGCCCAATGGTGAGGACACTGCTAGGAGTGAGGAGATCAGGGCTCTTTCTGAGGCATTGCTGTTTTATCTCCGAAGCTCTTACTTGGGCCCTCATTCCACTGACAAAGGAAAACAAGAAATAAAATAATATATCTTTCTTGTCAGAATGGATTGCTTCCTCAGTGGAATGACAACACTTGTTGACAAACAGAAGCCAGGTGGTATAATATATGAGGTTTTACTGTGAGCACTATCTGATGAAATTTTGTTTATAGTCTCATATTGCCACTGACAAGTAATATTGACATGTAGGCTGAATAACAGTTGCTTGGTGGAAACAAGTCATAATGAGTAATGATAAATATCTATCCCAAAGGCAGATGGTACATGTCAGGTGCTATGTGGGTCGACTTTCTGTTCGGACTTACTTAACATGTCATTGAACATATTGAGAAAGGACATAAATAACATGGCAGGCTGTTGCCTTGGTTTTTGTTAAGCTTTTTGTTTTCAACTTTGAAGTTAGATTTTTTTACATAGTTTCATGTAAATAATAGCCAATGTTTACTTAACGGTATTTTCTGGTTTTCATTCCTTTTGTGATAAGAAAACTTTAATAAGCATCTTTCTTCTCCAATGGGATTGAAAAGGAAGTGACATGCTCTCCAATCCCTTGTAGAGTTGGGACGTGTATATAAATGTGAAATATGTCAATAATAAACATTATTATTCCCTCCTTTCTGCTAAACCCGGCAAGTGTGAAAGCCTCTTTATTGTGTCTTCCCAGATGCAGCAGGCAAATCTGCAGATGATAGTACACACTTTTTAAAATGAGAATTAAGCATCTACAGTTCTGCGAAGGTCATGGCATGCTAAAATTCATTGTGAGGACAATGCAGGTGAAGTGGGAAAATGTAAATTAATATTCATGGGGGAAGAGAAACCTGAAAAGTCAGTAACTCACAGAGAGATATAAATTCCCAGTTCAGACTTCCTCTAATGAAATCTGCTGTGCCTATTCCCTTTCAGTAAGCTTTACCACATGTCAACTTCAAAACTATCCCTCCTTCCGTTTACCTCTGCCAAAATTTTTGCAGAAGTCATACTATCCTCCTTTCATTTCTATTCCTGCTTCTTTCTCTTTGGTTTATTTTCTTCTACCCAAGTGCTTCAGATGTCTAATGCCAGAAGTTTTATCTGGGCAAAGAAATTATTCCACCACACCAATTCAGTGGCCAGCATCCTCTATAATGCAGAACTATCCAGTGCTTCCTCTTCCCACTGTCTCCTTTGTCTTATTTGTGAGGCTATGCTAGTCTGAAATGGAGGGAGAATAAAAGCATCTGGACAGAGTGAGCTCCCTCCCTCCAGGGGAAGATATTAAATCATCTGAGGGCCCTAACTGCAGCTTGGAGGTTTTAGATGAGGCAGTCCCATCTCTTCCTTTGGCATTTCTGACGTGTTCGGTTTTGTGATTGCTTATATAAGATTGAAGGCATCTGCTCCTCTCATGCTCTTGTCCTTGCATAATGATGCTGTATCTGTAATCACACAGGTTATTTATTTCATTCAGGTGGTCACTTTTCAAAGTGATTACCAGTGATAAATTGGGATTTTTCATTTAGTGTTACAAAGTACTGAGAGCTTATGACTTCTTAGCTTAATCCTAGAAAAACAAGGGCCAGATCAGGTTTTGGCTTTGTTCCAAATGTTATTCATCAGGAAAAGCTGTTTTTATGACAGCAGTCATAAGATAAAATCAAGTGATTTCACAAAATAAATATAAAATAAAAATACATTATGTTAAGTAGCCTGATCTGGGATAAGTTAAATTCCTTACAATGTGTATATTAGCTTATGATTTGTTTTTCTTTCACAAACGTACATGTGGAACTGTGATCAGTGACATATATATATTTTAGAACTGATCATTTTCTCCATTTGTAGGCAAATTTCTGATATTTCCTGTGCTACAGTTTGTTTTTAATTGAAATTATTTTGCATTTTCAGTCTTAAAGATTTTTACGATTTGAAGGTACTATATTCTGATGCAAAAAAATGAAAGTAATAGCAGTGCCATTCTTTTCAAATCTGTATCACAGTATGTATTTCATCCAGTTATTTCATATTTAAAGGGCTGCACTGAAGGTATGATAACAGGAAGGGCAGTAGGAACATAGAAAAACTTCTAAATCATCACAGCAGGAATCCAGCTAATGCTTATGAAAGTGATGAGATAATTATCACCATCCCGTACAATTTCCCATTAGGGAATAATTCTGTAGCATGTGTGGTGCCAAGGTTGTGAAGTTACCTGCATAGATCAGGAGTGGCAAAACCACAGAGGCGGTGCTTTTATAGAGTTAGGAAAGAGTGGGGGTAGAGCAGTGCACTGCACTACAAGAATTTGGCTCATCACTTACTGAAACCAGATCTCAGCAGTAGAGATTCTGCTCACTGCCATAAGAGAGCAGCACTTGGGAAAGCAAGATCAAAACTTCAAAGTAAATAGGCATGGCTGATTTATATTATAAGTAAATTTGCATGAAGAATTACTTGGACACATTTTCACAGAGGCCAAAAAGAGCTATGAAACCACCCAAACCTACCGTTTCAGCTGTCATGGGACACTATTCTTATGTCAGTTATCCTGTCCTGAGTCCAACAAGTAAAGCATATTTTGCTAGGAAGACCAATATGTTACTTGCCTGTAGAAATAGCAGGGCAGTGTGTGTGAGATGCCACCTGAAAAGCCGGGCAGTATTCTCAGATGTTCACAAGCAGGCAACACTGAATTTAGAAGAGGAAGGCAAAACATAGGTAATATTTTCTGATCTAACATGAGAAAAACCCTCTCCTTCCTGGCCCTAAATCTGGCCATCAGAACAGCAGTAAATTTGTCAGGATGTCCAGCCAGAGCTATGAAAGAAAATTCGCTCTGCCTCATAGCACTGGTAAGTACCCTTCCAATGTCCTCCTTCTGGCTCCTGCCAGCCCTCAGCACTTTGAAGGACCGTGGGAATTAATGGATTTGGCCCATACACTGTACTGAAAAGCAATCCTTTTTGATCTTGGCAGGGAAATGACTGAATCTCTGGAGCACCCAGTGCCTCAGTTCAGTGACGACAGTGTTCTGGGTGATGCAAGGCAAGGGCAGAGCTTCCTCACTGCCCTGGCCTGTGAAGGACAAGCAGAGCTCATTCTCCAGATTGGAATGGAGTTTTGAATATGTATGTGGAAAAACAATGGGATACATCCAGAAGGCAGGAAACCAAGTTTTTGTTCTGAGTTTGTTTGCTTTCTTTAATAGTAAATTTCCCACTCCCAAGATTTTATTTTCATTTTCCTTGTATTGTGGTTGTCATAATGCTGAAATGCTCAGGAGTATCTTAAAATAGAACTTCACAGAAGTAAGTGAGATTAGTTAGAGGTCAGTGATTGAGTAGTTTTGTTCCTTGAGAAAAATAGGAAGGGTGGCAGTAATAATTATGACCAAATCCAAATTGATGATGTGGACTGTTAGCTTTATAACAAGCAATGTGGAATGCCAAGACTTTGCACCTGGATCAAAAGTCAGAGAACTTACATAAATCCAAAATAGTACAGGAAGAGTTATGAGGTGCTATATAGGGTTTGGAACTCTTTTTCTCCCAAACCTGACTCAGTTCAAAGGCCTGCCTTGCTCTTGTTCTTGTTCTTGTTCTCCTTCTCCTCCTCCTCTTCCTCCTCCTCCTTCTTCTTCTTCTTCTTCTTCTTCTTCTTCTTCTTCTTCTTCTTCTTCTTCTTCTTCTTCTTCTTCTTCTTCTTCTTTTTTCTTTTGATGTGCTTTTGATGTCTCTCTCAGAAGATCATGTAAGTAATGTCTGATTTGAATTATTCAGTCTGTACCCAGGATGATACAAACCATCTAACAGGATTCCCAGCATATTTCTGTTAAAGTGCAATGTAAGAACAGCAATCTGTGCTAGAATTCTAGTTCACA
Source organism: Platysteira castanea (assembly GCA_013397175.1). Taxonomy (NCBI): domain Eukaryota; kingdom Metazoa; phylum Chordata; class Aves; order Passeriformes; genus Platysteira; species Platysteira castanea. Next base: position 7,373 of record VYXC01003054.1, read on the forward strand.
TGATCTCAGTTAGGAAAGACTTGCATTTTTCAAGTCCTTTCTTCGTCAGACAATTGTGTAGTATCTCCCTATTATTGTGAAGTCCACCTTGTTCAGAGAGCATTGTTTAATGATTAATTCATTTTTGGTACAGTTATGCCCCGAACACTTTTCAGCATTTTTTGGCATAGAATTTGGGGCTTGAATGGAGTCCTGAACATCTCACTCCTTTTGTTTGAATATGACTATTTTCTGTCATTTCTCCTGCAGCTGCACATTTTGTATCTCATTTGTGTGGAACCTATCCCCACCAGTATGCCATTATCTTCTCCAGAATTCACCACATCTAGAGTTTGCATAAGCCCTTCTCAGCTGTGATCTAGCACCATAATAATAGAAAAAAAAAAAAAAAAAGTTCAAGAACAAGCCAAATTTCCCAGAGATGAATATGAACACCAGTAAAGCAACACTGTCTTGTATCCTGGAGTCTTGTTCTCCCTTTGTTCTCCCTTTTCTCCTTCCTCATATCCCATGCTACCTTTTGCTATGCATTTTTCCCTGTAGTTTGACCCTTCAACTTCCAGCCTCTTTCCAGTCGTCCTGCCCTCAGCTCTCTGTGTTTTGGCAGTAGCTCTGTGCATTAGGTCAGGCTTCTTGGCACTGACCACAAATTGGGCAATCTGAGTTTTCATGAGGTAAGAAGATCATTGCTCATCTGTATTGTACTGCTTCCATCCTTAGTATTTGAAAACTAATGACATTATTAGCATTCTATTCCCAGATGGGCAGAGAGAGTTTGATTTCACCCGACCCATCAAATATAGAAGAGTGTTAAACGTTACTTTGAGCTTTTCCAATAATATTGATTCTTCAGCACCCATCAGCAGCTGCCTCCATTATCTAACCATTCTTAAGCCTGTAAGAATTTCTTAATATTGGAACTGTCTTTTTTCTCATACAAAGTAAGCCAATTATTTCTTATTCTGCTCTATTTGACAAGAAAGGAAGGTGAGTTGTGTCTGTATTCACAGTGCACTTACAAATGCCTTCTTTTCCTACTGTGTTCTTTTTATCTATTCTCCTGCTCTGTGTTACAAAGATTTCTCCTTCCTCTTTCTCTCTCTGAATGCTGATAAAACAAAACATATTCAAAGCCAGCCTGTCATTCTGTGAACAATTTCTTGAATATCAACTTTGCAATCCCCAGTTTTAAAACTACTAGGCAAGCAGAATTCACTGGGAAAGGCAACAGGAAACAAAGAGGATGTTTAGGATCTTACTAAAAAAGGTGGAATCATAGCTTTGATGTGTAAACCTTCCTGGTTCTAAAATAACTTTTCTAACAAGATAAAAAATGAAACAGTCTTATATCTGATAAAATTAAATCTTAAGCAATGCAGTATCTTGTTAGGAATTTTCCACAAGGATCATTGAACTCTTTAATATATCTATTCAGTTTTGTGGAATGTCTCACATGATATTTTCTACTGAATGAGTTTTGCATACATGAGACAATAATATTTGTTTCTAAAGTCTTGTGTGACTTTAGTAGTAGAAGGAGGTGCCAGAGTGATGCTTGGAAAATTAAATTCAGTTTATCTATAATGCAGAAGAAAAGATAACTTAAAAGTATTGTCCCATCACCATGACTCACCATGACCTGATCTGTGGGAACAGACAAGCTCTGCTAGTCTTCTTGGCCCATAAGGTTGCTGTCCCCACTGCAATAGGACAGATAATGAAAAACCAGTATGTTACTGTTGCAAGGACTAAGTCAGAACTGAGACCTACCAAGCTCATTACATGTACAGGACAATAGATTGCAAAATAAGAGAGTTTTTTCCTCCTGGTGCAATGGGTGTAGTTAAGGCAGAGGGACTGCATATGCAAAGATGCATCTCAGAGCAGAAGTGATTTGAATTATTTGGTTCTTTCCTGTTATCCTGACCAGTCACGTAGCTGGTGGAAGGTCTATGTACTGGACTCCTAGAGTGCGACTAAAATTCGTGGTGGTTTATGGTGTGAACATTATTTTCAGCACTGTTTGGGACCTTGGCTTTTTTCTTCTTCCTTTCTTTTTTTCCCCTCTGGAAACAGGAGAGTAGGAAGCTCACATAACTCACAGATCTTGGCTATAGCTGCGCTCAGGATTCTTCTCATTCTAGAAGCATCAAACAAATCTTATCAACCTCCATTTCTCCTCATCACAAAATACTCTACTGTTTCACTCATCTGCACTTTGTCCTCCCCTGAAGAAACTGTGATTGATGTTTTCTATCAGTATATGCTAAACTACCTCCTAGAGTAATTTATTTTCTCAATAAAAGTTAAGAGCAGGTGGTTTGCTACTTCTTCCTTTGTGCTGCTAATCATCTTGATGAGTAGGCAGTCAAAAACAATTCTTTCCAAAAACAGGGGGGAAATGTAGAAAGCAGATACACAAACCTGCAAATAGGGTGTTGGCAGACAATTTTTCTTTTATTATGCTTATGATGATTCAAGAGAACTGCATTGAACTAAGAAGGACAGAAAGGCTTTGAATGAACTTCATGGTTCACCTGCTTTGTGAACTTCTGTCCTCCTAGAAAATGTTGAATATCCTTGCTTAAATACCTCTTAGTAGATTTGACCCACTTGGAAAAAAAATGGAAGAAAAAAGTAGTAGGAGAAAGGCTGAATTTATAGAGGAGAACTAATGTTCAGTGTAACATCAATTTAGCCAGTTGATATTTGAGAAATACAGACATCTCTGTAGGTGTGTTTCTAAGGAGGAGCTCAGTTTTCTCAGTGATTCATGAGGTGGACCTACAAAAAATAAATTAAATAATGGAAATTAAATGCTGGCTGGAAAATAGGTGAAATTTGTTGATCAAGACACATTAGATTATGAAATAACTGTGATGACTGCCCCATAGGTAAAAACATCTTAAAATAAAGTGGGGGGAAAGAAAAAGAAAAAGAAAAAGAAAAAAAAGAAAAAGAAAAAGAAAAAGAAAAAGAAAAAGAAAAAGAAAAAGAAAAAGAAAAAGAAAAAGAAAAAGAAAAAGAAAAAGAAAAAGAAAAAGAAAAAGAAAAAGAAAAAGAAAAAGAAAAAGAAAAAAGAAAAAAGAAAAAAGAAAAAGGAAAAGGAAAAGGAAAAAAGAAAAAGAAAAAGAAAAAGAAAAAGAAAAAGAAAAAGAAAAATAAAAAGAAAAAGAAAAAGAAAAAAAAAGAAAAAGAAAAAGAAAAAGAAAAAGAAAAAGAAAAAGAAAAAGAAAAAGAAAAAAGAAAAAGAAAAAGAAAAAGAAAAAGAAAGAGAAAAATATAGATAAGCAATGGACTTCAGGAACTTCTAGGACTTTTTTTTATTATAGTTTTTATTTTTTGCCCCAGCATTTCTCTTAATGATCTTGTGAAGCACTTTTATGCAAATTACAAATGACCATAGAACCTGGAATTGCCTGTGAATAGACGATCAAAAAACAATAACAAGAAAAGCAAGGACACTTAAGTCCATATGTCACCCATAACTTTCCTTAATTAGTTCTGTAAATCCTGCTTGTACTAGAAGAGCCATTCAGAACTATTTCAGAACTGTTTACTGGCAATTTAGATACAAGAAGTGGAATGGGAAGGGTTGTTTCTACTTTCAGGAAAGACATGTATCACATGTCTTGTAAAAGCAGCTTTCTAATGAAGTTTAGATTTATAAGAAGCATTATTCCTAGAATTGTGTGTATGTAGATTATAATTAGTCATAAAACTGATATATTTTCAGGTTGCATAAGACAAGATTTCCTTCCTCTGGCAGTGTGTTCTGGATGAGGAATTTGAAACAAGTCTGTGCTTGACCAGGAGTTTAGAGGGTGAAAAGGTAATTTCCAGTTAAAATTTTTCAACCATTCCATGAAAAGTCGATCAATTTGTCAATAGAAACTTGGATATGAATACAATTACGTGTATTTTTTTGTTTGTTTGTTTATTTTAACACATGCATAACTGTGTTTAGAGGTAATGAGCAGATACCACTCCTTATGTTGTGTCAGCGTATCTTGTCAGTGTTGCCTTGGTGCCTCTGAAAAATGACTTTGAGATTTGCAGGGTGTGCAGATGGAACTTAGATAGTGATATATATTTTTCAGACTGTCTCCTCACTACAGGGAATAATAACTAGTTGCATGCACTTTGTGCATTCTGGATTGTAATGGTGGCTCAAGAGAAAAAAGCTTCTGGTACATCTTTTCAGGATGCAATCCATCCTGAAATTAAACTCAGCATTTCTTTCCTAAAGATTACATATTTTCTGTCAACAACATTCTTCCAGATATATTCTGCCAGTCATTAAATGTACAAACAAGGTGTGAAAGGCAAAAAACCCAACATTTTCAGTGTCTCCCTGATCTCCTCATCCTAAAGTTAGATCAAATTCACAAGAACTGTAAGACATTATGAGAAATAAAACCACTTGCATGGATCTGCCTGTACGATATTCCCATGAATATATCAGAAGGATGTAAATAGTATTTTCTAACCATTTAAGGCTTACAAATCCTGTCTCATGAATGCTTTGTAAATAATTAATTAAAAACTCTGCCATTCTCTACAAGCACTGAAGAAATAAATGTGCCTCATTCTGAAAGCAAAACATTTTCTTATGCTTTAAACACTAATTCCTCAAAACAGCACAATACTGAACTATAGAAAATTGTTATTTAGAGACCAATAGGAATGATGTACCCTGTAAAAAAGGGTTTACCATGTAGTAAGCCAGTTGTTATATCTAAAATGTTAATGTGCGTTTGGGTACTTGTCTAAATTTAAGTCAGCAGTTTCTTCTGTCTTTTTTGCCCATCAAAATAAACTAGAAATGCAATACACTGTCCATAGAATTTAATCTTCACCTTATCATACCCAGACTACGAGTGAAACTAAAGTTCAGCACTGACATTTCTGTTTGCAATTTTTAAATTGTTTTTAAAGAAATATATATGTAGCTGTTCCAATCAGTTTAAAAAAATATAGTGGAATTTTATATATTGGCTGCAATGTTGAGCTTGCTGCTTCAGTTATTCAATTCACCCAGACCAGATAGTTGTGATACTGCATCATTTCCTACAGCTGACTGAAAGAGAACATAAAGGAATTTAACAACAACATAGGTGAGCATATGCATTTAGCTCCAGATGTGTGTGCAGAGCTTTTTCTCAACTTGCAATCATCTCCAAGTAATTTTAAGGATGCTGAATACTGGGTTAGCCAATATTCTGCCATAGGAACTGTTGCAAAAAAAAAAAAAAAAAAAAAAAAAGACACACTTACCTCAAAAANAAGGGTCTTCAAAACTTCTTGGAACTAGAAGTGATTGGGACTTTTTTTCCAAATTATGTTTTGGTTAAACATTACTTCTATTGGAAGAGGTTCTTTAGTGTGAGAAAGACTGGTTTATGTGTGGGTATGAGTAATCTACACCAAGTCAGGGGACAGGATAAAGGTAATGAAATTCCAGATTGGTCCAGAACTGAATAACAGGTGGAACACAGAAGACAAAAAGATTCTTCTTTCCATGGTGTACCTTTGTTTTTTATCTAATATGTAAGTTTAATCCCAGATAATCCCAAACCAGTAAATAACAGTCAAAGATAACAGAGTGATAAAAGATTCAAGCACCAGGAGTCCACAGGAGGATGGCCATTCAACAGTGATACAAGAACAGTCTGGAAAACAGTGCAAAGATTGGGAAAACTAAGGAGAGGTTGATTATACTGCCCTCCCTACACACATTCGGAGGTGTAAGCTGAAGCCAGCAGGTGACAGATTCAAATGAAATGAGAAGATACACTTTTTACATGGTGTATCATTACCTTATGGGCTTTGTTGTATGACTTGGATCTAAACTTCTCTGCGAGACCAAGAAGAAAATAGAGAAAGCAAAGACAGGGATACACCAAAAATTGCTAAATGCAGAGATCCCCCACTGATGTCACCTGTGAATCATTAGCCCCTGGAGGAAGGAAGAGAGTTCAGATGAATTTCCATCGTATCAATATCAGTACCACTATACCCTGCCCCTTTCCTGTGTTCTTCCTTAGCCATCTGCCACTTGTCACTGCTGAAAAAGGAGGAGCAGCCTTGATAGTCCTATCTGGAGATTTGATCTCATCCAGTACAGCTTTCCTTGTGTTCATACTCCTGGAAAATACAGTTGTGTTCTAAATGTGTTTGTGCATTCCAAACTGAAAGATTTAAAGTTTCATTTTAACATACAGGAAACAAGCTGATCCATGAACTGCAAACTGGTGCAGCCAGGGTTGCTATCAGCTTGCGTCCTTTTTCTCACCTGCCTCTGGGACAAAATAAGAGGCAAAAGATGTTTTCAAGGGTTTGAATGCATATAAGTGCTGCATACAGTAAGTGCAAAGCAATATGACCTCTGGTCCTTCAAAGTAAATGCAAAGTGATGTATCAGCCTGTGTAACCTGTAAGAACTCTTTCCATTATCCACATCAACCTAATGCAATGTCACAGTTTTGATACCTTATACCTTCTGTTAAATTTTTTTGAAATTGTCCTATTACTGCATGAGCAATTAGGAAGGTAACAAATAAACAGACATATGAAGATTAAACAAAAGATCAGAGATCTTGACTCTGTAAGCTTTATTCCTTTTGTTCTGACACTTCATAACTTGTGAAGTGGAATTTCCCCTTTCCAGTGAGACCCATAGCTTTATTATGTACTTTCTTTACTGATATATTAGGAACTACATTACATTCAGTCCCTGAATTACTACGCTTTTTAGATGCTAGGGAGAGTTGTAGAGAACAAAGTTAGCTGCCTCATTTGTCATGTCTTTCTTCCATTACAACCTGTTTGCTCTACCCATCTGTCATCCACATGAAAAAGAAACTCCTTAATCTCTTAAATCTGCCCTGAAACACCAAAAATGAGAGCTCCAAGAAGAAGAAATTTACTATTCTGTGTAATCTGGGATGCCAGAGAGCCTGGAAACTCCAGATTTAAGGTGCGTTCCCTCCCAAAATCTGAATTTCTTCTACCTGTCATAAACCTCCCTTTGCTTCCTAAAATAACAGAAGAGTTGGTGATATCAGATGACAAAATAGTTGTCTCTGGAGGGCTCATGAGGAAGAGAAACCTGTGTCAGAGAAGGGTACGGCTGGTTCTGGCTTTATGAAGAACACAGACCTTCCTGTGGAAAGCAAGCAGTCTGTAAGCTGTCATGCTTCTCTGAGACAGTGGCATGAGAGTTCATTAATGTCTACTTGTCACCTCTGTATTAGACTTCAGAACGTTTCTTGTACTGGCACAGAGAAGTGGTTGTGAGTGAGGGATCTGTCAAACTGCAGCACAACAAGCTATTCACCTGGTAGGAGTCAGACAATGAGAGTCTCCTCCTTTAGGGGATATCACTTAAACTATGTGCAAGCAAAACCCCACTTACCACAGAATCACAGAATCTGCTGTGGAAGGGACCCACCAGGATCATTGAAGTCCGAATCCTGACCCTGCACAGGGCCAGTCCCAAGAGTCACAACATGTGCCTGAGGGTATTGCCCAAATGCTTCTTGAACTCTTGAATCCTGTCTCTTGCTATACGTGGAACCACCAGCAGACACTTCATAAGGACACAGGATGAACAGCAGCAGATCCTCCTATTCAAGAAATGTTAGGGGCATTTTTGTCCTTCCCCCTTGCCTCCCTCTTTTTTTTTAATACACTTTACATATCCACTCAGCATTTAGCTGCCTGTCGAGGCCCTGGTCCCAAGTGCTGAACAAAGATTCTGTCCTTAGTATCTGAAATACATTAACTAAAGTGGAGATTAAGATGTACAAGAGATAGCCTTAACATCCCTACTATGGACATCCTGCCAGAGCGTATATACCCACTCGTGCACATATCTATTCCCTTGGAAAATAACCTCAGCCTATGCTGTGACCACAACAGTAGAAAATAAAGCTGCTGTGCTTAGGCCATAACCCTGCAATTAATGCAGCAGGGAGCAGATCCAGCATCATCTGTCATCTGTGCAGAGTTAAAAGTGGAAGAACATTTGCCGTAACTAAAGTACTGGTTGAGCTCCTCATCAGGCCACAGAATTTCCTTTTAAAGGTTCACAGGCAAGGCAAAGTTATTATTTTCTCAGTTTTCATTGTTCCCCCCTCCCCCCCTAAAGGACATAGTATTTAAGCGGTAGTGTAACTAAATATGAATATGGTGAAAAATCTTTGTAGCATATTTAAGCTGTCTTGTTTCTACAGAGCTATCACTACCAGCTGAAATATATCACCTCAGAAGGTAAAACTGTTTCATGAGATAACATCTTCCCTTCAGCCCCACAAAGGCCCAGTGGGCATATTTCTGGATACACTTGAAAGCAGCAGAAACAGCTGTGCACCTCCATATGTGAAAGGTCTGATCAGAGCAGCCTCATTTTAAAATCAGCAGAACTGACAGAAAGATTGTTTAGCTACAACAGAGCGATTCACAGCTCTGGTACAGTTTGATGCCAGGTTTTTAAATGCTTTAATAAGTCGGCCAGGAGTCAGAACATGATGTAGCTGTGTGGCTTTGCTGCAGAGCCTGATGTCCCCAGTCAGCCATAAATTAATTTTCACAAAGGCTAGAGGAAGATATTCAGAAAGGACTAATGTGCTTTGATACTGTCAATCTTATCAGTGTGATATTCTACTGACATGTTAACCATTAACTATGAACCCAGTGTAAAGATTACAAATTAAGTAATGGGATGAAATTAAGCAAAGATAAATTTTGAAACACAGAGATGAAAACGGGTGAGGTCTGCAAGGCAGGAGCAGTCTTAAAGATAACTGTGGGAAATCTGCTTTCCAGGACTACCTTGGACAAAGAGCTAGTGACTATCCTGAGATATAAACCCTGCTGTGGCAGGCATTTGGCCTCTAGCTTTGTAATTTGTACAATATTGCTGTAAGAGTGAGATTAGAATCTTTTAGCAAAATTTCTGGTTTTTTTTCTGGAAAAGGCTGGTTCATATAAACCATTTTTTTTTTTTTTCTGTAGAAATACTGCATTTTCTAATGAAACATTGTCAGAGAACAGTTTCTAATATCTAGGGCAGAATCACTGGTAAATACCTGAAATGGTCGCCTTCTCAGCACGAGGCACGGGGCCACTCTCCATCTGTGATGAAGCCAGACTTCTACATAGAAACCAGTGAGTGAGGCTAGAGAGGAAACATGTGAAAGAAGCCTGCACCTGTAGTCTCCCTGCTTATGGGCGTGATCCCACTGGGAGATGAGGTCTCAGTGTCTGGGCTTTTTTTTTTACTGACTTTGATGTTTTTTGTAAAGGTGAGCTGTTGAAACAAGACACTTCTCACCATCCAAGAGAGATTCAGGTTAGGCACCTTGAAAAATTGACAAAATGGAGGTATGACTGTACTTCAAGACTTGGATTTAGACAGTCCTGAACTATAGGGAGTTTAAACAGCATGATGGCACATAAATACTGCATAGATCCTTCAAAAACACTGCAGTCTCTGGTGGTCTGAAACCAATTGTTCAGTTTTATAGACAGAAACAGTCACTAATTAATTACACTATTTATCCCTCACCAAATTAAGCTGATCTGTTAATGGTGCAGAATCAATATAACCCATATAGCAAATTAACTCTATTTGGTGCATCAGTTGCCCACATTTTCTAAAAGCAGGGGAGCAGTAGCTTGTTTTCTTCTAAAGGAAATAATAGAAACAGGCATTTCTTATAAAAATTGCAACTCAAACACCCCCCCAGTGAATGTGGGTGTGTTTATGAAATTCTAAAAATATGAATCTTCCCAGAAAGTATAGGACATTATCGGTGATTCTTCTTTACACAAAGATCTGCTTAATGCTCCATGGTGGCATCTGATACCCTACAGAACAGAGCCCATCTGCTTGTGAATCATGCCATGCTGGTAGTTTGGGAAAGTTTAATTTCTTGCTCATGCTTACAAAAGTGCAAATGCCCCCAGGACAGCTGGAATATCAAGGGTCTGATCCATAAGGACCAGGCACAGGAATACACCCCTGCCTAAGTCCTATCTGTCATTCAGCTGGGAGGTGGCTGGAAACAAAGTAGTCGTGCTTTTTAGAGTCCACACACCAGCTGGGATCCCTACAGGAACAACAAAGAGAGGACACCAGGTCTCAGGGGCTCACTACAAGGTGCCCCAGTCATTCAGTCTACATTGAGATTTAATGACCAGTCCTTCTCAGTTCATTGTTGTTGAATATTGTGTTGCTCTGACACCCTTAAAGTCAGAATGCCTTGCAATGACAATGTCCTCACCCAAGCGAGGTGTCTGTGGGGCACTGACAGACAGAAATTCAGTCTTTCATCTTGGCAACTTGTCTTTGTAAAAGTAAAGCCAGACAGCTGCCTGAGAATAGACTACAAGCTCTAAACCTGCTACTGAATGTCCCTCCAATGGAGATGGGTGTCCAACTTTCTTGTATGATACTTTTCTTCCTCAGGTTCCCTCCAGATCTTATACAGCTCCTATTTATGAGAGTCCATCCAGTTCAAGTTCATAGGGCTGAACATCTTCTGTAATTTTAGTAAAGTTAAGAGTGCTATGGATAATGTAACCTGACAGATATCACTTGAACATGTATTTTATGGAACCAAATAAATGTTTCCACTTTGTCCAGCTTTAGCATTACTGAAGATACAAACCTTCATTATCCTAAACTGTAGCTGTTAATATAAATAATTTATGCATCCATAAAGAGAGTTTTCATAACAAAAATAGGTTTTATAGTGCAATTCTATTATGTACAGGCTATTTGCTATTGAGACCATAGGGTCAATAGATATTTTGACTTTTTTATGAGCATCTCTCTAGCTAGTGCAGAAAGTTAATGTTTTTGTTGCCTTAATCTCTAATAATAATAATAAAAAAGGATAAAGAAGAAAATTATTCTTTCAGTGAGTTCCTGGAAGAGAACTTATTTTTTTCCCTTTAATATTGCTCTGGAGAAAGTCAAGATAATAGAAATTCCCTGCTTTAGCACACGCTTTCAGAAATGTATGCTGCTTTTTAACATGTTCCATGTGTCATTAAAACTCCTTCTGTCACCGGTTGTTGTTTACACAGTTACGCTTCTACATAACTTGAATCACAAAAGAGAAGATACAAATGAAAATTTCATTAAATTAGTGAAACAAAACAAAGTCCAATCCATCCCCAGCTGGATGGCACTTCTATGTATGTGCATGTGTGCACGTGAGTGTGTGTGTCCCCATTTTTAGTGTGGGGTTTTTTTCATGGCTCTTATCCAAAGGTAGAGAACTACTTCTGGCACACCTGAGTAGGAGCATGGGAAAATTCTGCATTCTTCACTGGGATGTATAGATCACAGTCAGATAGAAAGACAAGCAGTATAATTACTTTTTCAGCATATTAATGAGAAAAGCTGGTTTGTACTATAATACGTAACACTATATGCACAGTGATTGTAAATTTAATCTTTAACTAACACACACAAAGCTGAGCATTTGCTTAATTATTCTCTGCGTGAGCCTTAATAGAGCAACAGACAAATTTTTATCTTCTGCAGATGTTAGAGCAATGCCAATGGACCCACACAGCACACAAGCTCTGCCAGGAACACACAGGATGGACTTGACTTCCTTGTCACACACAGGTATCTGAAATATATCCAGGGTACCTGAGACACCTGCAAAGAGCTGGCTGACAGAGGACTAGCAGGATCCATGTCTTGCTTCAGCAGCAGCTAGACACCTTCTGAAAGGACACTAAAATGATTGAACAGAGCTAAAGGAGGACCAGGACGGGGATCAGTTCGGGACACAGTTAATTTAGGGTTTAAATGTAGACGCCTGTATATCAGACATGTGCCTGCAGTCTCACAGAGATAGTTCTGCCAGTGCAGGTAAGCTGCCCAGCCTTCAGTTGCTGCCTCTGAGGCTGTCTCTCTAAGATCCTGTGCCACATCTGCCAGTTACCTGACAGATACCCTGCTTGTCTTTTGGTATCAGTAACCCTCTATATTTAGGAAGATCTTTGCTAACTATAGGAACAGCTTATTTATCTATATGCATGGTCTCATGTGGATACCTAAAGGTAGGTGTCTGTTATCCAGCTGTGAATCCCTTATGTCCTTGACAGAGAAACCAGCTAGGCTTGCATGAAAAATATTCAGTGGATTCTGAAAATTATACATTTTATTATTCTGTGAATTCTGAAAATTATACTTTTTATTATATACAGTTCCTATAATGTATGCCAAGGCTGGATGTGCAAATCCTTTTCTGTGATAGAAATCAGAGGAACGCCTTGCAATGTCAGTAAGCACGGAGTGAAGGCTTAGTATCAAAAATAATCATTGGATCTCTCCTGCAAAGCATATAACATGTTTCATTAGAGGAAAGGCATTGCTAAGACTGAAAAGAGACTGCAGAGGATTATCAACATTATTTAGGGCTTTCAGCTTCTGAGTCATGAGGCAAGATTAGCGGCACAAAAAGAACAGAGATTTCACAGAACTCCATCCCATCTGGAAAACAGCATAACAGAGTCATGTTGAGAAACTCTTTGATACTGTAACTAATTCAAAAACACCATGCCTTGATGTTGGCTTACATTTGGGAAAGTGCTTTCAGTAGAAGTTCTGCAAATCTTCAAGTACCACAGTTTATTTAGCCAGAAAGGAGTCGGCATTTTTTCAGTGAGGGAGAAATAACTACATGGGAAAATGCCCTCTATTTGTCCTTAAAATTTTTTAGTTTTGAATTCCATAAACCTAGACTGGAGAGCTGGCAGTTTTGCAGGTAAAAGTTTTTTTTCTGAAATAAAAGAAAAATTTGGTTCCGTTCAGGAAGATTCCTCTGCCAATAAATTCCTTAGTCAGCATCATTTTTTTCCTTTCCCTTCTGTAGACAGTATTTCCACAAAAGTATTGGCAGAAGACATTTGGTTTTCCTCTTCTTTGTCTTCTGTTTTTTGGGGTTTTTTTTCTTTCTAGGAATCCTGTGCATAGGTGCAAGAAGAGACATAGATATAAGGAAGAAAAGGAAATGGAAAGAATCCAGAATAAAAGATTATATGATACAAGAGGGAATTAAGTTTTCTTCCACTCTTCATGATTCTATTTCTTTATCTCCATAGGCAAGAGTGACGTTCTAGAATGTCAAAGCTGGGTGTTAGGAACTGTGCTGGAAGGAGTTAAGACATTAAGTAGTATTTTCTCCTACTGTGGTTCTAAGTGCCAAGCAAAGAGAGCATACAGCCACATAAAATCACAACTGTAGATGTTGTACAAAGAAAGATTGTCAGGATCTGTTCATCTTTGTGCAATTCCACTTTTTCAAGTTTTACAAATTCTCACTTAACTGGCTAAGTTTTCATGGGTTTTCTGTCAAAATTCCCTTCATTGCCTTTTACCTGCTTCTCTAATAATGGAGACTGGAGACCAAGTCAAGATATCCAACAAATATTTACACAAGGAAGAAACTTTACAAATTGAGTATGTCCTGTGGGACCCAAAAATAATTTATGAACTGCCATAATTGGAAGGCAACTTATACATAAGAAAGCAAAAGGATAGAGATACAAGGGGATAAAAAGCTGTTAGACATATTTTGGGAGATTGGGCAACACTTAACTCATAGTTACTGCCTATTTTTTTCTTTTCTTTTCTTTTCTTTTCTTTTCTTTTCTTTTCTTTTCTTTTCTTTTCTTTTCTTTTCTTTTCTTTTCTTTTCTTTTCTCTTTTCTTTTCTTTTCTTTTCTTTTCTTTTCTTTTCTTTTCTCTTCTTTTCTTTTCTTTTCTTTTCTTTTCTTTTCTTTTCTTTTCTTTTCCTTTCTTTTCTTTTCCTTTCTTTTCTTTTCTTTTTCTTCTTCTTCTCTTCTCTTCTCTTCTCTTCTCTTCTCTTCTCTTCTCTTCTCTTCTCTTCTCTTTTCCGAAAAAAGTCCATTCAAGAATAAATAAAGGAAAAGGAAACAGGCTCAGGAGCAAAATCAAATAGTGTAGGTGAGGATGACATTGACAAGTGGACAACTGGCCTCTTGTTCCTTAAAACAAAATTACTTCTAAGGATCTAAAGGAACATTTATAGGAACCCAGCAAAGCTGCATGACATACTGACTTCTTTCTTGCTGTTTGCAAGCCATGAGGTCCTCTGGTAAAAGTCTTGGCTTGAGGGGTTTTGGTACCACACCTGATCAGCTGTAGCCATCGTTCTGTGTACCTCTGAGCCATATGCACAGCATAATTTCTTTTCTGGCACAGAAGACTTTCACTGAAAACCTAATGGTTTAAGGTTAAATCATTCTAAAACCAAAACCCATGCTCATGGATCTGAGTATAATACATTGCCTTAAGAGCTATGGATTTTACAAAAAGAACTCCTTCAGGACATAAATAGTTGCAAACATTTGTTTCAATGACGCATGTTTTTCAAAGCTTGATTTAAGGAAAGAGATTGCCAAGTTTATTTCAAAGCATTTATAGATCAGAAATAATTTTGAGGACTTTATTGAATGTTGCAGATTTAAACTGCAAGATTAATTTATGCAGATTTCAATAATAACGACAAAATTGGGTAATTGAGAGACTTGGAACAGACTCGATTGATTTTCACATTTTCATGTCAGTCTATGGAACACTGCATGAATGTATAAAATTATTAAATTGAAGTAAGATGTGATGGAAATAATTTCAAATTACAAATGCACCTCTTACTGATTGTTATCCGAAAGTGCAGTGCCGTACTCCTGGGTCCTCAGATCTGAAGTGTGTTAGAATTATTGATAAACTCCAATACTGTGTACATGGCTCTCACAGATCTATCACTGTGACATCTACTGAATGCATTAAAAAATCTAATGAGCTGTCTCATTTGTCTTCACCTATAAAACAAAAATGGTTTTCTTGAGAAAAGTTAGGATTATACATACTTGTGAGTTCTTTGAGGAAAACATTTTGAGACACATCTGTTTTAAAATGGGGAAACAGTTACTGTTGAATGGCATGAAACTTTTAAACCCCAACTCATCTTTTATACCTCTACTCTTCAGAGTTCTGTAGTACCCAAAATTTAATCTCTTTTCTCTGTACACTGAGAAAGTCATCAGTATGATGTCCTTTTCAAGTGAGTGAAGAAGCTCCCTTCTCTGATGGACTGTCACATCTTTTAGTATTTTCTTGACTGGAACTCAACAGAAGAGGTGCAGTCTCAGGAAACGAGGATTTTATAGCATCACAGTATTAAAATGAAAAAAAATCAGACTGAACACTCACCCCCAGTTTAGGACTGCTAGACATTTTATTTGGAAAAATAAAGAAGGAGACCTGAGTAACAATAATGCAGAAAGGTTAAGGAGCTTGATTCCATAATAATGAAGAGTCTTTGACCTCTACTTACACCAAAAAAACCAACTCCATCTCTCAGTAGATCAGAACCACCTCAAAAACTGAGTCTATAGCTAAGAATTAGTCTAAATGAAAACTTTTGGTGGAAATTCAGGCATAAGAAAGTCCCACCATAAGCCATCCTCTTATTCCACCACTTCATTTCTCTGTTTCTCCACCTGTGCTGGCAAGGATTCATGTTTTGAGTGACATTGTGGAGCAGTTCAACGGACATAGCTAAAGGGAAATATGAAACCTCTAATGAAAAAGAGAAGTAAGGAGAAGAGAAGAGAAGAGAAGAGAAGAGAAGAGAAGAGAAGAGAAGAGAAGAGAAGAGAAGAGAAGAGAAGAGAAGAGAAGAGAAGAGAAGAGAAGAGAAGAGAAGAGAAGAGAAGAGAAGAGAAGAGAAGGAAAAGGAAAAGGAAAAAAGTAAAGGAAAAATTGAAATGAAAAATAGGAAAAGAAAGAAGTAAAAGGAGGAAAGGGAAAAGACAAGTGCTGCTGCTGAACATGTTGCAGTATCAAACCAGAATCTCAGAAAGTGATGCACAAAGTTGTCAGAGACCAAATTGGCATGTATAATCTCCTTTTTTGCAGCGTTCACCATTAAAGACTATCAGCATTCTGACTGAACCTGGAGTTTAAGTAACAAGAACAGCATGATAACATCATATTATCTGTTCCTCGCTGCACATGTGTTATTAGTGTAACACAGCCAGAAATCCTGCTATTGCTGTCACATTTAACCAGAGAAATGAGTCTCCAGGAGGCTGTAAAGGAGACAAGCCTCTCTCTTCCTCATGTGCTTTGGCCTAAAGCAATACAAATAGTGGGTGCTGGATTTGTGTAAACATCACTGTTTTTGTGATTCTCATATAGGGGCCATAGCAACCAACTAGAACAAAAATAATGTTTTTATTTTGGTTCCTCTCAGAGCAAAAGTGTTTTGGCACACATAAGGTGCTATGCACAGAGGTTTGAGATACTGAGTTTAAATAAAAGTCATCATAATTTCTTTGATTTCATTGAAACAACAGGAGGAAAATAATAAATTTTGCCACGTGGGAGGAAGAGAAAGAAGCCTGTAGGGGGAAATTATTTTCAGGGTTCTTTTAGGCCACATTCAATGATAAAAAGCAACAAACCCAAAACTTAAATCTATTTTAAAAAATCACTTGAGAACATGCTTTCAAATTAAATTATTTAAATTCCTTTCATAATGAAAGCCTCGTAAAATCAAAATGCATTCATCTCTTCCAGTTGTATTCCACAAAGATTTCCTCTTGACTGATGAAATAGACTTTGCCTTGAAGGACTGTCACATTAACATTCTTGTGCATTCTTTTTATGGGAATGTACTGCAGAAACAGTCAAACAGAAGCAGTTCTGTTCTCTGTGAAGATTTAACTAATGTACACAGAGCTTTAATAAGGCCCTGCCGATGTGAGTCCATACCAAGACTAATCAATTTAAGAAAAGCAGTAAGTATTTGGAAATGAGGAAACCCATGATGGCTCAATCATTTGTGCTCTAATTTGCTTGGAGTATAATTGTGTTCCTCATGAAACCTCTTGGTTTTGGTCTGGAAATTTGAAGAGGTTGCTGCACCAGCTTGCACAGTTATTGTCCACATCACCTCACTGGCAAGTCTGAGTTCATGCAGGTTTTCCTTTTCCACACCAAGATGTCCCTCCTGCAGTGATGCATACTTCAGTATAGAAATTCAGATTATTATTCGGTGAACGTCTTCCTTTTCTTTCTCTTTTAAACAAATATAGAAGTGCAGATACTGTACTTTTCTAGCTCTTATATTTTCCTTTCTGCATTGTTTTGGTGTGGACCACAATGATTAGAAGGAAAAGCTTTAAGACAATTTAATACTTTTTTTTTCTCATCTTGGCTTTTATTCAGAGGCAAAAAAATCCCAATTACACAATACATTCAGGAGAAGGTAAGTCTTTTGAAAGGAATTAAATGCTCAGGTTAAAATTGTCAAAATCATTTATACCTTATATTAGAATGAAAGTAAGATATTTCAGTTAGTTTCCTTTATCAAAACATGATAATGTGTGTCTTCAGAGTAACTCATCAACACAAATTCAAAGTGAAGGACTCTTCGGAGATCCAACGAAGACAGTTCCAAGTCTGTTAGGAGCCAGGAATTTCCAGTCGATGTCACACATGGACTTGAACATGGGCATGCCCAAGATGTGTCTCTGCTGCTGAACTACACACACAGACACTTGCAGGTGGAAAAATTCACTTGTCAGCCATCCTTAAATTCAAGGTCTGATAGGTATTTCTGAAAGAGGCCACCAATGCTGAGGAAAACCGTGACCTTGCTTACACACAACAGCTATACAGCTTGTTAATGTAATCATTTAAGAGGAGAGTAACCGTGTAATTTAATTCCAGGCATCAGACTTGGGACCTTTAAGACATAGACACCTCATTGACATGCTAAATTAGGAAAGGACAAAGGAAAGCAGCCCTCCACCTCCAGCACAAATCTTCACCTGGCAGATTGGTTCCCCCTCTGGAAGCAGCACTCACTCCTGCCTCCTCCTCACAGTTAGATAGCTCAGGTGTTTGTTTCAGAAGGATGGTTTCAGTGGGTAACTGATAAATTCAAGCTGCCAGCTCAGCTGTCTGGACCCCAGCTCAGGACCTTTACTGGGGCACCTCCATTCAGGGCATAAATCTCAGCAGTAAGCAGACTGTGATGTTAGTATCACTCACTCTTTTCCTCCATTGTATCTTCTATGTGAGAGAATTTTTTCTTCATTTTTTACTTAGAGCATTTTTTAAATTTTTCTTTTTTCTTTTTTTTTTTTTTCACTCCTTGACATTTCCTTTGCCTTTTACCTAGATTTTCTCTTGTCTTAAACATCATCTTCACCATTTCTGAAGTGCCAATTATAATTTTTTGCCTGGAGAAAAAGGTTTGATTTCAGCCACTTGATTAGGGGTCTATTATTTAAGCTTACATAATGTTTTCAATCCTCAACTACCATAGAAATATTGCTTAATGAATCTTTACAACTTGTCTATGAGATAAGTCTAGCAAATCTTAATTTTTATTTCTTTTTTTTATTTACTTTTTTTTTTCCTTACTTACAAAGGAGGGCAATATGTTAAGTGAGGGCCCACACATCCCTTGTTTTCAGTTTATTTAGATTTTGCTATTTTACTTCATTATTAATGCTCTTCTGCCTCTCTTTCTTTTTAAGCTTATTTGAATCTGTATCTTAATTCTATTTATTTTCTAATTATCACATACAGGTGACTATTTGAGGTTTATTTTGGTAAATTTAATACATACCTGACTGACTCTGTGGTTGAAATCTACCTTTTATTACACACAATCATTACAATATCTTTACTAGTATTACTGTGTTTCAGAAATTGCTGCTATTCTGTTATTTTTCTCAAAGACACTTTTTCTTATTTCCTTTTAAAATGCTGGTTCTTTCATCCTTTTCAACTTTCATGTCACCTTTTGAGATGCATGGCTTTTATAAATTGAGTTTGAAGTATCTCCTCAGAACTCTGTTATTAGTCATAGAGTAGAGTCATCTCTGCTTTTTTGTCTTTAAAGAGAACAATATCTCCTCACAGCAGTACTTGATATACACTTCCTAGGACAAATAAAACCATACTAAAGCACCATGGACCTTTAATGATCTGTTTTGTTTTCTTTTGGATGAACCAGAAGGACATAAGCCAGTACTGGCAGAGTCAGACAAAGACACATGTAACTCGTTAGGAATGTTGCATCCCAGAGTGTTTTCTTCATGTTATGATTTTGTGAGTAAGGGAGCCAAGTCACACTTGCTCCATATTTGCCAGAAATAAGAGAAAGAAACTTCACTGTTGATTCTTTTAAAAGAGAAACTGTGATAACATGATGACTAAAGTTTTATTCACATTTTTAAAAATAAACAGCCTGAAGCACATGTGGATCATGTTGGTCTGAAACAATGTAATTTTGTGTAAAAAACACATTGTTTAACTATTTTTATTCTTTATTGCACAATGTCAGCACCCATGACCAAGAGGAAGTCTAATCCAAGGTTAGTCTGGAGTATAAAAGAAGACAGACAAAGAATGAGCAGAAAAAAATTAAGCAAAAGTGAAGTGACTCATAATACACAGGTCAATGAGTGCCTCTGATTTCAGCAGAAATACTCATATTATATCACAGCCTGGCAATTTATTGTCATAGCTAAGGCTGCCGAGGCCATGGAGTCAAAAGCTGTATATCTCCAATGTAGCTGATTTTCCTGCACACTATGTGCAGGGATCATTTTTGTGCAGCCCTAGTCCATACTATTTTCAGGCTTTCAATTTAAAACACATCTAATTTTCAGCTTACCTGTTTATTTTTTATTCAAAATTTCTATTTAGAATTACAATATTTTTGTGATCAGATTCCTTAACTCTATTAACAAAAAATATCAGATTTGACTGTACAACTGCATTTTTTTTTTTTTTTTTGCTGCAAATGTGGATTCTTAACTATGTAACTAATAATTTTTTAAGATGCTTACCTAGGTTTTTCAGTTAGGAAGAAGGATTCCTGTTTTAGTTGTCTTCTTTAATTCAGGTGGAGAGGATAGAAAGATTACCAGGGCTGTACTGTAGTTCTCTTCCATATGTTGTTTTTGCATGCGAGGAGTCGGAAAGCATGAATAAATGAAAGTTTGTTTAAAAGAATAAGAGGGCGAGAAGGATGTAATTTGGTATTTTCCACAGGTCTCTTGCCACATTTGAAATGCAGGATTAGAATTGAACAAGATATCTTGGTTTTCAAGATATCAGATTTTCTGGGAACAAAATATTTATAAGGCACATCTTGTGTTAGCTGGCCAAATGCTTTCAGATGAGAATGTGCGTGTGTATCTGTGGATCCATATGCATGAATGTTCTGTTATTTGCCTTCTTAAACTACTTGTTTATGGTTCTAATACAGAATTTGGTTTAAAAGAGAAACAAAAAAAAATCTTCCCAGACACTTTCTACAAATGCACACACTTTTGAGGCAGGAATGATGGTAGGCATTGACAGAGTAACTTCCACAGAAATCTGTGGAAATACAAAACACCAGGAATTTTTTCCAGAATATCTTTCATGTTCATTGGAGATTTTCCCTGAATGTCGACCGGTCCTGGAAGCAGTTGCATTTGTGGCCAGTGAGTACATTTATCTGCCTCCTTTAGGGACTCCCAGCTGCAGTCCCTCAGCACCACTTCCTGAGTGTTCCCAAGCCCTCTCACTATTAATGCAGCTATACCAATTCTCCTTCTGTCCTGCCAAGACCAGTGCTTCATGACATTCTTGTATGAGCGATGTCTTTTATAAATTTTATGAATACATCAGTTGCAAATTGTTCAAGTGCTACATTGAGGGGCACAGAAGTGTCTTTAAGAGAATTTGCAGCTTTCACCAAAGCAAAACACCATCTGGAATAAACTATACGCTTGCCTACACAAGCCCACTCTGCTTACTTCTGTCTCCTTGTAAAACTTCAGTATCTCTGTCACAGGCATTTTTATTCCACCTACAATCTGTGGGACTATCTTGCTTCCCTTTAACTGCCAAGAAGTTCGGCATCTGGTCTGAGCTGGCAGGCTGAGCTCCCCTTGAATTCAGTGGAGAGTAAGGGGTCCTCTGGTGGTGGATGGGATGGAGAGGAGTCCTTTTCTGGAAAAGTCTACCACTCTGGGTCAGAGAAGTAACCTGAGCATCTAGTTCAGACACCATGCCTGCATGAATGGATCCCATAAAACATTGCTTTCCAAAGCATTTTACTGTTAAGAACACTGACTTTCTCATAAATTGATGTGAAAATTGCATTTGCTTGTTATAGGAAATGGTGGAATAGAAAATCCCCACTCAGTGATATGCTGCCATTTTTCATATGTTTTCATAACCACCATGGAGCAGCAGTTCCTTTGTCTAGGGGAAGAAATTACAAATGTCTTAAAAGTCTTCCTCAGAGCCCCTGGGTTCTCTTCTGTCTCTGCAGACCCTTTCTGTCAGGACACCTCAGGCTGAGTGGAGGGATGTGGCATACTTCCTTTTTAATTCAGGAATGGCTGTTCTGCTGCTAGCATCGATAGGATTTGTGAATGCCAACCTTCACTTTATATCTTCTTCATTCTTTCTCTGCTGAGGCAAAATACTCAGTTATAAAATACCATGGAGAGTTTTCTCTGGCATCTGCTACATCTGCTTTCCAGGTGTAATCAGACTGCACAAACTTCACCCCGATGTCATGCATAGTTGGAGGCACTTGGGAACTACAGAGAGGGCTATCAGCCACGTGAATTTCACTGGATTATGTTCTCCAGCAGGAAAATGTTAGATATTCATACCAAGGGCTAAAGAAAGAGCTAATTAGGAATGTTATCTTTTAAATATTCAAATTTCACTGAATAAAAGTCTTTCTGTTAAAAGATCAAAGGGTTACATTTATTTTATCACACTTTATGTTAACTTTGTTATTCTTATTAACTGTATATAGGTTGCTATTTTCTTTTTATCCTGCAATCATATTTCCTCTCTCCTTCGGAGAAAAATATGTTTTACTTCCCATCCTCTTCTTCCTGGCTGATCATTTGGAAAAGATACCAGCTCATATACAGTGACTGTGTACACTGCATTCTCCTGGTCAGTAAGCAATGAGAAGTTGTTCCCTTACACATTAGAGTGTATTACAGTGTAATCCAAGGGACACCATTTGTACATACAATCGAGGAAGATTCATGTTGGCAGGACTCTTATCCACTGCCCTGAAGGTGATGAAAAGGAGATCCCACACCCTATGTCTCCAGCAGCTTTGCACCCTTTGTCCACCAGAGGCGAGCTGACCACCATGCACAGCCAGGTACCCCTGCCAGGGTGGTCAGGCTGGGGTCTGAGATGAGAGCCAGCCCCTCTGAGGAGAGAGGGTTTCTTGGGGCTCAGCCCTGAAACAGCTCCAGCCCTCTTCACCAACATCTGCACCTGCCAGAGACTGGGACGCCCTTCTGGGATCCACCAGAGCACCACCATGATTCCAAAAACAAGACTTTCCTCCTGTAATGCCACGCTCTCTGCAGTCTTCAGCCATGGGGATTTTCCCCTAATTTCAGTAGGATTTATTCCAAGATTTGGTGCCACAGTAGGAGGAATATGAGAAGAGGAGAATTTACAAATGCCCTACATTTGTGCATTGTGCTGTGCACTAAAACATGTCATTACGCTGAAATGTTCCACATAATTTGACAACAAATAAGGACCAGCTGTGTAATAAAGGTGCAGTAATTCATACCCAGCCACGGGCAGATCTTGTCAAATTTATTTGAAGTCAACAAAAATCTTCCAGAATATTATGACTTCATTCATATGCATGATTTTTTTTTTTAAAGTATATTAGTTAGAATTTTTCTGTCCTGTGTGTTTTGGCTGTTCTGCTCATGAGCTGTAAGACATAAAAATATGGTCTTATACTTCAGAAAATATCTACCAATGAGAGAAAGAAAGAAAGAAAAGCATGTTAGCTTTCTCATAATAAATATTCTCATTACACTTTCTAGCTCAAGTCCTGCGGATCCAAAAGATTTTGGCACTCCTAACAACTAGGAACAGAAAACCTGCAGAAAGGGGATCAAATCAAAGTACACCTGCCAGAAAACCAACTTTTCTTTTTGAACAATTTTTTTTCGAAAATCACAATAAAATGAGAAATTTAAGAAAGCATTTCTTTGTGTTACCACTTCTGCCAAATAACTTTTGCAAGTGAGATGATTCTGTAAGTTTTCGATCTGATGAGCAGCAGTAACCACAGACAATACAAACCTGAGTTACAAAATAATCAATGTTCAAAAAATATTAATAATAATTTCATAATTAACCATAAGTTAATTTGCATATAAAATGATTTTAATGGGTTTAATCTTTAAATAAATATTTAGCAATGGTGGGCTATTTAGAATAGGGGTTACTTACTGGTTTATTTTACCCATTTTTATTTTAGCTTATTTTAGTATAGTTCTAATTTTTCCTTAAATTAGGAAATACATTTCTATATTTAAATATTAATTATTTTCTTTAAATATTAAATACAAGTGTATTTAATGTAATTATTACACCATTTTAAAAACCTATTTAAAATGAATAAATAAATACTCTTCATCCTGCTTTAAGACCAGTTTACACTTGAGGCAGAAATCATAACTATTTAATATTCATGCTATATATTTAATTCCTAATGCCTCAAATTCTTTTTATGATTTTTAAACAACTTCAGTTACCAGATTGGTGTGGGATACTTGAATTTAAAATACAAAATTTCATGTTAATTTTGCAGTGAGAGGCTGTACATTTAAACACAAATATGAAGAAGAGAAAAACCTCATATAGTTATTTGAAACACCAGTACCTCAGGCAAACTGCCTACTGCACACATTTATATCTTGCTGGACCAAAATAGGAGTTGAACTTGATAATCCTTGTAGGTCCTTTCTGACTCAGGATATTCTATGATTCCATATGCACTTACAAGTAGTCATTTGTCTAAATTATAAAAGAACTTTTCATCAGTCCAGAAATGTTACTGGAGACTACTAGTCTGCCCAGGTAAAAAAAAGAACCTCACCCACTAATATTTTACCTCAGGTTTTTACATTCAATTTAAGATACAACATATCTTCTAAAACAGAGATCTAATCTTAATCTACAGATATGGAAGAGCAGAGGGCTGTCCCTGATTATTCTCACCACTAAAATATCTTCATTTCTATTATCGTGATGGTTTGTAACAAAGAAATTTGGACTTTGTTAACATGAATATTCTTGGAAAGCATAAGCTTCAATGGCCCTATAAAGAATGATAAATCTCTGCTGTTATTGAAATAGTATTTGCACGTATTGGAAAGGCATGGGATAGGACATGAGAATCAGCTACTCAGCCCATAAGGGCAGCAGCCAGCATTAATTACTGGGTTCAGCGACTGGCCGTACTTCCTCTGCTCTGAGGGCTTGATATTACACCGACTAGGACTGTTTCTGAAACACATTTCAAAGAGCCATTTCTAAAGCCAGTGATAACTTTTGGACTGAAAAAATATGAAGATGACCATTATAAATTTTCAGCAGAGACTAATCACTTTCCAGTGCTGTTTTTCTCCAGTTCTTCCCAGTGTTTCACTTTCAGCACTGAATCTTTATCCATCTGTTTTCTCTTTCAAAATTAGTATTACCTATCTGCCAGCTTTTAGTTTGCAGAATTACCCAGATTCCAAGCATTATTTTAATACTGAACATTAAGTAATTTTTAAAAGAAGCAAGAGGATACAGACCTAAAGCTTTAAGTTAATAGAGTTCTGGTTTGGTTATATTTTCCCTACTGTATTTCATATGAAGTCCTAAAGTCATAACATAAAAAGAGGAAATTCTACTAAAGCTAATTGTATAAAATTATTAAGTGTCTGGATTTATCAGTGTTAACCTTTGTGCATTTGATAGATTCCCTGATTGACCTGAGCTAAGTCTCACAAGCATCTGGAAGAACACAATATGAAAATACCGGACTTGTATAAACCACAAAGCTTGCTCATATCATGCCAGAAAAACAAAGGGAAAAAAAAGGAATCCGGAGGTTTAATTAAACACACAGCATACCTCCACAGAGACACCACAAGCTGCAAAAGGAGGTTGTGCATGATTTCTGGTTAAAAGCCAATTCCCATGGTCCTCTTGCGGCAGTGGTATTCCTTTCAGAAGTAAAGTAATAAATGCTCTGGAATTGCCGCCTGAGAAGAATCTATGCATTACAGAGTTGATGCACTGCAAGGACTGCTACAGTTTCTGGCCACAAGTGACGGCGCTGTATGAAAGGTCTGCTGGGGGATGAAGCCTCAGAGGTGACCCCTTTCAATCCTGCTTTTCTTGTGAAGACATGGTGACCCGGAGGGAGAGCAGAGCAGCTATGAATTGTGCTCTGCCTTCATGCAGGGAGAGCTGGCTTGCTACACAGAGAAATGCACTGTTTAGATTTAGACAGGTAAAATATAGTAGAAACATTTATCTGTACCTTCTCGCTTTCCTGTGTTTTTCAAGCAAATCAAGACCTAATATCAGAATGGTTATAAAAAGCCTGTACACTCCTAGATTTCTACTGGTGTAGCTCAGATATTTAAAGCATGTAAAGGGCAATCTTTACAGAAATAATTCATAAAGAGATAATGGGTTGGAATATTTTTGCCTGGTTTCTAAGGAAATGAAGCTTTTACAGTCCCTCTTCCTATTAGTTCTCCCACAGTCCCCATAACTTCCAAAGCTGTCAGGCAGCTTCAACCACATTTGACAGGAACAGATGTCTCACATTTAAGAACATAAGAAATCCCCTCTCAGCTCACTGCAGTGGTGCCTCTCCCCGTTGGGACACTTCCATGGTTGGTGGCAGTGGGAGAGGCAGTTTCAGAAGAGCTCATGAGCCCCTTTTCCCATAGTCCACTACTGAAGGAATATTAGAGGGCTCATTCCTGCCTGTACCTTTCAGCAATTAATAAATAATTTGTTACATATTTTGATAAAACCAGCAGGAGGGCAGAAGAGAGACCTCAAAATTAGTGCCTTCTCTGACATGCTCTTTGCAATTAACTTTGATTATGCCTTCCTGGCAGTAGTCAGCTACTCAATAGATGCGTACTGGGAGCCGCCTACCGAGTGTGCGTTCTGTAAGTGGTGCCTCTGTCGAGCTGGCAGGGCAGGGAAGGACAGCTTAAGGAAGGATGGCTGGCGGACAGAAGCCAGGAGTAAGTACAACAGAGCTGGGGTACCTTGCCATGTTTGTTCGCTTGCGCTTCCTGTGTTACTCTTCTAAAAAGCATTTATGGTGCTGACTGTTTGGCTTTATAACTAGGAAATGGCAGTACTTTCAGACGCCAAGCTAATTTGCAGTAGGTCATCCCATCCTCTCAACATTAAAAACAGAAGACAACCTAGCCAGAGCACAGTGAAATACATATTTTGAAAATGCTAACCCATTTGTCTGAACGCTTACTCTCACCAAGCCCCAGGAAAATGAAACAAAAGAAGGATTAAAAACAGCAAGTTAATATAACTTAACTGTGAGTTGACTCAAGAGAGAAAAGTAAATGAGAACAGTCTTGAAACTTGGGCAACAGAAGAAATACTTGGTATGAAGAAGGAAGCAAAAAATCTAATGAAGACTAATTATATGGGTAGGAACCTCTTTCGGGAGTTATAATCTTTGCCTCTTTGTAGAAAAGAAGAAAGCTCAAGGCTTCAGATGTCTGACTGAAATAGAAAAAAACATGGTAACCTGGACATTAGAGTACACTTCCAGAAAGGTAAGGAGATGCTGTGGGTGCATGTGTTTCAACTTCTCTTTTCAGTGTTTTTCTATGGGTTTTTTTCCATATGAATTGGCTTTTTTTTTTTTTTTCAGATATAGCTTAGACAAATCGTGTACTCACATAATATTTAGTAAGACATCATTAAAGTTCCAGGACATCCACTTTGACTTAAATCCACCTTTCTGTTGGTCAAGAGGAAGAGAGATTTATGGTCTGAGTTGGAAAAACCAGTCATTATCTGGTGGCCCATGTCATCTGCCATGACACTTGTGAGGGTGTACCCCATAAGGGCTGCACATGGACACACATGCCACCTCTGAGTGTAAATCAAACCCGTTCCACAGACATGCATCCACACCCAATCTCATTTCCCAGCTGCCCCGCACTCTCTGCTTAGTCAGATACCTCTGAGCCTCATCAGTTTTCCTTTAATGTCCTCTGTGAGACAACAAAGGTACACGAAAGGGGAATGGGTAGGGCTACACTGTCCACAGATTCACCACAGTTCATGCTGACACCTGTGATAACTCAAACCTCAGACAGAAATAGCTTAAATATTTCAGCCAGGAGCAGTGCTTCTCCTTGTTTTCCAACTGTTTTAAAATACTGGTGGTATACATGTGACTGCATTTGGGCATTAACAGTGTTCTCAGCAAATTTTTAATTAAACACCAATTATTTATGTAAATAAGAGACTACAGGATTTGTAAGTTGTTGTGCCTGCCATTTAAAAATGTCACCCAAAATTCAACATTTGAATTCCCTCCCCAAGGATACAGCTGAGTTCCCTGATGTTTTTGATGAGCACACAGCTTAACTGATTAGGAGAACACTTTCCTATTTCCTGCCAAGATCATTTTTTTTCCTTAAATGCAGTGCACCAATTACCAGGTCAAGGCAAGAATTGCATTGACTGAGTCTGTGAATCTATATTACATTAAGCCAATATGGTAATTTTTATCTACAGCAACCTTCAGAGCTGCTCAGAAGTGAGCACTGGCCAGGTGGGAGTGATGCAGCAATCCTGTGGCATTCCTCACCGTTACTGTGTGAAGCAGTACTGTGTTCTTGGCAAATAAAGCCCCTTCTTTTTTTAACAGCTGCAGTTTGAGTGGCTGATTATGAACTTTGAGGTCATGAGGATCATTGATTTAAGTGATTAATTCTGTATGGATATCAGCTATGAGTGGTGATTGGTGGAAGCCTTAAAAGTACTGTCTTCTTGCTGCTAATGGCATTATTTCTTTGTCTTGCACCACCACAGCACCAGAGATTTTTGGCCCAAGAGGCACAACTGACTTGAGAAACTGGGAACTGCCTGTGGGTTATCTACTGGGCAGAGGAAATCTCCCTCCACAAGGATTAAAGCATATCTTTCTTCAGACCACTCCAGTAGCATTAGGATTGAATCCCAGCCTTAGGCTTTGAAAGAGATTTTTGAGAGTCTTTTAGGAGAATTAGCATTTGTAAGTAAAATGAGGGGTTATGTTTTTATTATAGGCCTTTTACTGTGTCTGTGGGGCCTGTGGAAAATTCTGCTTGTACTGCAGTAGAAATACATACGAAAAAATATAATTGTATTTTGACATGTTACAGGCAGTTAGATATGTTGATAGTTGGGTAGTTATGCATCATCTGTAAATAAACGTCTTCCATCCATCAAGTAAGCGTACAAGCAAAGTGTCACTGGAAAAATACACATTGCATTAATGCAATCTCTGATGAAATGTTTTTCCATCTGTCACGAAATTAGCCATAACAAATGGAAACTCTGTGAAAGCTTTATTTTAATGTATGATTTAACACCAGGCCTTTTACACTGTAAATAGTTAGTAAAAACAGTATTTCAACGAGTTTTATTGACCATTTATTTCAATGTGTAAGGTTTAATAATATCCCTTTCCTCTTTCAGAAAGACTGAGGCAGCATTCTCTCTAGCTGGCATGGCACCAAGAAAGCATCCTCTTTGTGCTCTTCAATGGCAGATATGTTCTCAGCAGAGGTTCAGGCAACATGGCATAAGTTACCACATTATTAGATATAAGAAAGAAACCTTTTACAGTGATGGTGTTCCACTGGAACCAGTTTCCCAGAAAAATAGTGGATGCCCCACTCCTGGAAACCTTCAAGGTGAGGCTGGTCAGGTCTCAAAGCAACCTGACTGAGCTGAAGGTGTCCCTGCTCATTGTGCAGCAGTGGGCTAGAGGATCCTAAAGGTGCCTTCCCACACAAACTATTCTATCATTCTATTCTAACTATTCTATCTGTGAATTCTCTTGGGACAGCACAAAGTAATATGGGGGAAAAAAGAAGCTTCTTTCTTTAGTCAGTCTGGGTGGAGAAGTTAAAATGGGAGGACAGATTGTCATTGTATGTACAATGTCCAATTCCCTCTTATCATTGTGCTGAATGGTGGATGCCCTGCCCCTGCCTCTATACCAGCACCTCCATGTGCTTTGAAAGGTAGCAATGAGCTATCGTATGAATAAGATACCAAGGGCTTCCTGGGTTTAGGTCAAACAAACGCTGTCCAGGAGTTTGGGCATATTTCTACTGGTCTTGCTGACTTCTCTGCATTTCAAGAAAGCATCAAGTATCCTACAGCACCAGTGCATCTTTCACCAAGGTTACACCAGGAATGGACTTAATATTTTACCTTTTGGACCATGATGAAGGAGATTGATTCATTTACAGAAATATTTTGGTATTTGTGATTAGACTATGACCTGGCCAGTGATGGTATGGCTGACAGCGAGAATCCTAGAACTTCAAAATCTCTAGAGCTAAAAATCCTATAAGAATACCTAAAGATCAACAATAGTGAGCAAACGCAGCACTACAATAGTGTTACCAGAGTTCAGTTTAAGCAGGACTGTTGAACATTCCTGCTGTAAAACTCTCTTTGGCTCATTGTGTTAGAATGTCTTCTACATGCACACACTTGTTTGTAACAAAAGGCTGGGGGGTTGGCTCTAATACAATCCCTACAGAAGCAAAGAAAGTTAAAATTTAGGATTAGAGTGTGTATTCAATGATATTATAGAGTTTCACTTGATTCTCTTTGGGAGTTCAAGCTACAGAACTGCAGTCAGTTTTCCACAGAGTTCCAGATACTGAGATGGTGTGAAAAAATAATGTGTTTTATGTTTTGTCTACTTTCTTATTTATATATATTTAAATAATTTAAACAATAAGCTTTTTTTGGTAGTTAAATATAGTTCTTCTTTGCTAATGTCCACTGAATTTACTCTTTGAGTTTGCATAATAAGTTTCTGGCTCTGTGAGGGAGCTTATAAATTCAGCGTATTCTTTTTTATTTTTAATGTCTTTTAACTTCTGTAGTAAGTATATTTGTTGAGAAATCTGGAAGCTCTAAAGATAAAACTAGGTTATATATATATTAGTACTTTAGGAAGGTGCCTGTTCTAGACTGGAAAAACCTTGTGAAGAAACTCACAGATTCATGTAAGGAACCTGCTGAAGGATAAAAACTGTTGACTCATCTCCCTGGTGAAATCTGAACTGAAGAATACAGAGTGAAGAGCTGAGAGGGAAAAAAGCCAATCCTTATCTAGAGGGTAGGTAGACTTTTTCAGTAGTAGGCATAGTTCTCCTACAACCAATGGACTATAAATGTGTGGAATTGCTATAAAACCAGTATTAGTTTATATACAGACAGAAACATATACCCTAAAATCCAACAGGTGAGATCTTTAAACCACAGTTCCTTTTTCTTCGCTTGAGTTTGATGCGGATCTTATTACTGCAAAATCATTATTTTTCTGTTTTTCCTTCTTCTGGGTGATATGCTCTGAAATTTGTTACTGGGTTGTAACCTTTCTTCAAGAATTTTTCCATATACCCTTCCCTAGTCATTGGGTCTGACATCTTACAGCTGTCCCCACATAACTTTATTTCATTCCAGCACTTCATCTCCTTGAGGCCCCATGCAGAAGATATTTTGGAGAAAGACAATACGGCTGTTGGTGTTTTTGTGCAGAGTGCACTGCAGCTCCAGTCCCACACTGGGGTATGCCATGGCTCCCCCCATTGCATACCCCTCACAGCCTTTTCAAAAAAGCCAAGATCCTGGGGAAGACCTTGTGAATAGCCAGTCCTGTCCCGGTCTGCTCTGGGTACACAGCCATAGAACACAGCCAGATCTTTGAGCTGAGAGTCCTTAAAAATCTTAGCCCTGGAATAAGAGGTCTTCTAGAAGTGAGGTGTCAGATTGCATTTTGTATGGGACCCTGGGACAAAAAGGCACTGAGCTATGTACTCTGCATACATCTTTGGCATTGCTTTTGCCATTGCAATGGCTCAAGTTTCAGTACTCAGTTCATAGATGTTTTCTGGGCCTTTTGTGCAGTATAAGATATGAAAATACCAGCTGAGTGAGTAAGTGAACACCTTCTGAAGAGAAAAAGAAGCTGGCATGTTAAACAAAACAGTTCTGTTAATACAGCTCTGGTGACATTTGCACGATGCACACAGTGGCACCTGATGCTGATGACTCGTATTCCTACACGTTTGCAGTATTACAGAAGCAGTTATTTCCTGCATTAGGCTGATGTTTTTGATTTTTTTTTTTTAATCTTAAGGCCAGCGCTTTCTATTGCATTAGCAAATGCCATTGTGTTGATTTTTATGTATTCTTCAGTTTATATTACTTGGATTTTGACTCCACTCTTCAAAAGCTTGCCAATCTTTCAGCTTGGTATCATACAGACATTAATGCAAATTACTGAATAAGTAATTCCTTGAAGTGTTGAGTGGTAGTAGTTCTAGGACAGATTCTTCCTGAAGAAACCAAGACTTCCCAGGAAAATAAGCCATTGATAACAGTGGATTGAATTAGACATCAATAAGAAGTAGCATCACAGATGTAGGAAGAATGAGAGCAATGATTCAACAAAAGACAGTAGCTGGAGCAGCACCAGGCTGCAGAAGGTTTTAATGAAAAATAGATTTTATTTAACAGTGGGAAGCATATGTCAAGAGGGACACACCACTTTGAGCTTCGCAGTTTTTTTCAGCTGTAGCATACAGAGAAAATTCTTTTCAGCAACAAAGTGAATCGAGTTCAGAATGAGACAAGAATGTGCAATGGTCAAGTCAAGAGAGTAAAATATAGCTTCATGAGAAGCTGAAGTGTTTAGAAATAAAAAGTCTAGATACTTGAGATACTGGACAAGAAAAAATCTATTTATTCACTGCCTAGATGCAAAGTAACACCTTGGATGAAGCAACCAGCTCTCTAAATGTACTTTGATTATAAGCTCTTTAATAGAGATACTCAGTATAATTCCAGATGAGTGTTTAGTCATCACAGTATCACTCATATATAGTAGCTTGCTTGGTACATTTAGCCATTTTCATCACATATTTGTAGAGTTGTTCAGCTGCCTGAATATATTTAACTACCTAAGTGAGTTACCTCTGCACCATTTTTTTATTATGCAGGATAGATTTGCACTGAACACAGCAATTGCATAAGAAATACTTGTTTTGAAATGCAGAAAAATACAATATTTCAGAATTCCTGCTGAAGTCACTGAAGAAAAAACAGCAAAAAAAGAGGATTAAATTTTCAGTATTAGCTTAAGAGGAAAAGTAACTCCATTCTTTTCATGTCTGTTAACACTACAATCATGTCTCACACAATTAAAATTTTGCAGTGATATTTACTGAGACTGTACCCTCTGGACTTGCTCCAGAAGTTCCATATTCTTCTTATGTTGGCCACAGAGCTGGATGCACCACTCCAGTTGGGGTCTCACAAGAGCAGAGTAGAGCAGGATCACCTCCTCTGACTTGATGGTCACGCTACTTTTGGTGCAGCCCAGGATTCCTTTGGCTTTCTGGGCTGCAAGTGCACATTGCTGGATCCTGTTTAGTTTTTCATAAACCATCAACCCGAAATCATGCTCTACAGAGTTGCTCTCAATCCATTGTCTGCCCAACCTGTAGGCATGTCTGGTTTTGTTACAACCCAGGGACAGGACACTGCACTTCATTTTGCTGAACCTCATGAGGTTCACCGCTGGCCCACCTCTCAAGCCTGTCCAGGCCCATCTGGATGGCACCCGTTCCCTCCAGCATTTCAACTGCTACAGACAGCTTGGTGTCATTGGCAGAGTTGCTGAGAGTGTATTCCATCCCCTGTCCATGTCACCAACCAAGATGTGATGTTGAACAGTATCCACCTCAGCAGGTATGAACCCCTGAGGGACACCACACATCACTGGTCGTGTGGACAGTGAGGTCTTGACCACAACTCCTTGTGTAGAATAGAACCACAGGTGGTTATTCTTAATTTCTCCTAATTTTTTTACTGAAGAAAAAAGTCTTCAGTATCCTATTTGTAACTCTTTGTATGTGATTAGGGGGTTATATCACATTGCAATCTCTGATATCTCACTGCTGCCAGTACCAGAGAGGCTGTACAAAACGCAGTGACTGGTACAGTGGATGGATTTCGAATGATGTAAAATTTCTGCAGCTCCCAAGTATTCAAAGTATATTGAGTTGTCTGAGCAGACACAGATGTAAAGTCATTCTTGATTGCAGCGGGTTAAATATAATGCAACTTCACTGAAGCCTTTCATTTATGATGCTGTAACACAACATGAGCTATGACCTCTGCACTAGTAAAATTAAATTGTTCATCTGAAAAAATGTTGCCAAGCATTGCATGGAAAACATTGCAAAATCAATACTGTTTGTAACATTACTGCCACTTAACAAATCATACCCGGGCCTCATACAAAACAGCCCTAAATAGGCTAACATATAACTTTTATGGCAGAAAATGTGTAATACTGAGCAATTGCAGAAACAGAACAGTTCCTAGTAAGTTTAAATGTGGATATAATCCCATCATTACCATTTTTTCTATGAAATATTTCAATATTACTTGGGCTCAAAAACCTGAAACTGCAATGCCTTGATTCAATATTTTTAATTTGTCTTAAAGTACTGAATCAAATACTATTTCTTTAGCCTTTGTCTAGTACTTTTGCTGTACAGCAAAAATGTAATGGAAATTATTGAGGAACCAGGTAGTGATATAGCATGGCACAGCCACAAAACTTACAAATATGTAAGCCTAGGGAGCTAGGTTGATTTCTGGATGCATCGATCAATAGGATACATAAAATCAGCAATAAACAGATGTAAGGTTTAGGGAACAAGCATAACTTTTTCAGTCTCGCAGGCCTAGTGACTAAACTTAAAGCTTCATGCCAGCTTTATAACTGTGCTGGATGTCCCCTCTAGTGTGTACATAGTGTATGCTAACTGTACTTAGTGTGTTTAAAATGGTCCAGATTGTGGCAGAACAGAGAACTGGGCAACGCAGCTTGGAAACAGCAAGTGGGTCACTGCATATTTCCAGCTCCCCCTCTAGAGAATTTCCGTCCGCCTGGCTGGCTGCCCTGCTGCTGCCTGCCCAGGAGCAAAAGAGACAGGAGGGCCATTGCAAAAGGTGGAGAGAGCTTCAATCCCTGCTTCCATGAGCCTCTTCCTTAGGCAAAAAGAGGAAAGAGAGGAAACAGAAAGCATCTAGAAAAGCAACTTAACTCTTTCCTAACGGCACCAAGTAGAGGATGGGGAGCATAGAGAAGGAATCAGGAGGAGCAGCTAGGACATCAGTTGGTGTTGAAGGACTGGGTGAAGGGAGCAGATTGGTGGGGTCATGGGGGAAGATACATCTGTGTGCTGGCAAGCTATCTAAATGTAGTAATGGTAATCATCCTTATATATGTCTTTCAGGCTACTTTAAACATACAACCAGTCTCCATATCCTGCTACTCCCTCCCTCTGTTTTCTCCCTAAATCACTGAATAGATTCTCCCATTAGGAGCTGTGGGAAATAGGTTTTTATCAAGGTAGCTGAATATCTTCTTCTTGCAAATGTGTGCAATTCTAAGTTTTATATTCAGTCTCTTCATCTTTTCCTCTGGCTCCTGTGCAATGTTCCACTTAATCTGATTTTCTGTCTTAGTGATTTTTATTACCCTTATATTTTACATCAGGGCTCTTATTTATGACTCAGTCATCATAGTCATGGTTAAATACCAGTAGTCCTCACCATATTTACGCAAGAAGGGAATCAGGAACTTACTATTCAGGAATCCCAATAATAATATGATGGATTGAATTATGCCCTGATTAGTGAAAATTGCATGCCTGTCAACAAGCAGAACACTTGTCCCAGCATTCAGAATACAGAGGACTATTGTGTTCTACTGGTAAATAAGACATTTATGAAAAGCCTTTCAGAAGCATGAGAGAAATCCCCAAATTCATACCTCAACTACTGCTCCTAATGGATCCCCCAAATACTTGGTACTTTGGATAATACTGGATGTTCTTATATGTCTGTTACTGCAGAATATAGAATTTATATTATTTTTAATATAAAGAATCAAAGTTAGCTTGAGAGACAGACGTCACTCACAGAATCATAGAATCTCAGAAATGTTAAGGCTGGAAAAGATCATCAAGTCCATCAATCCAGCATCACCATGTTCACCATTAAACCATGCCTTCAAGTGCCTTATCTACAGGATTTTTGAACCTTTTCAGGGATGATGACTCCACTACTTCCCTGGGGAGCCAGTTCCAGTGCTTTGAAATGCTTTCAATTAAAAAACTTTTCCTAATATCCAATTTAAACCTCTTCTGGCACATCTTGAGGCCATTTCCTCTTGCCCTGTCGCTTGCTACCTGGAAGAAGAGACCAACTCCCATCTGCCTACACCCTCCTGTCAGGCAGTTGTAGTGAGTGATAAGCTCCTCCCTGAGCCTCCTTTTCTCCAGGCTAAACACCCCCAGCTCCCTCAGCTGCTCCTCACAGGACTTGTGCTCCAGACCCTTCCCCAGCTCCGTTGCCCTTCTCTGGACACGCTCCAGCCCCTCAATGTCTTTCCTGCAGTGAGGGGCCCAGAACTGAACACAGGATTCGAGGTGTGGCCTCAGCAGTGCTGAGTACAGGGGGATGGTCACTGCCCTGGTCCTGCTGGCCACACCACTGCTGATCCAGGCCAGGATGCCATGGGCCTTCTTGGCCACCTGGGCATGCGCTGGCTCATGTTCAGCTGCTGTTTGCCAGCATCCCCGGGTCTCTTTCTGTCAGGCAGATTTCCAACCACTCTGCCCCCATCCTGTAGTGATGTGTGGAGTTGTTGTGACCCAAGGGCAGCAGTTGGAACTTTGCCTTGTTGAACCTCAAACAACTGGCCTTGGCCCATCGATCCAGCCTGTCCAGGTCCCTCTGCAGAACCTTTCTAGCCTCCAGAACATCAACACTCCCACCCAGTTTGGTGTTGTCTGCTAAACTTGCTGAGGGTGCACTTGATTCTCTCATCCAGATCTTTGATAATGATATTAAACAGGGCTGGCTCAAATGCTGAGTGCTGGGGAACACCTCTAGTGACCACTGCCACTCTCTGGGCCCAGCCAATTTATTTCAAATACTCAGGAGACTAACCAGATATTTGTTATCAGTTATCTGAAGCCTTGCACTGGGGGGCTGCAATTGGGTTCTTTTTACTAACATTTCTCTATGTGGCATACAGTATAAATAAAATTATTCTCAATTAACTGGCTTTCCAATTTTTCTTGAGACATTCTGTATTGTTCCAAAATTGCCTGAATACACATTACATATATGTTGAGTAAAGTTGTAGTGGAATACATAACTTGAATATTTCATAAAATACATATAAGTTGATGTTTAATTTAGTTTCTGCTTGTAACAAAAAATAAAAATGCATTTTTTAAATTTAGAATGATTCCCTACAAACCAGCTAAGTCAGCTGAAATTGGTCATTTATTTTTAAAGTAAATCCAGTGCTCCTTCTGTCCCTATTTAGTCTTTATTTATATACACAGATATAATTATACGTATGTGTCTGGATGAAAGTGTAACTACAGTTTCCTCTGATTGTGAGCTTTAAAATTCTGCCATCTATATTTCGTTTCTGTGATGTCACTTCAGGGACATTTTATGCTTTCAGTAAACATTGCCTTGAGGTTCTTTAAAATATACAGCTTCTTTTAACCAAGATAGAACAGATGGAAACTTCATTGCTTAAACAAATGGCTACAATTTTCTTTTGGGCACAAAATATTATCATGAACTTGACTGACAACTTAGGAAGCTTCCAGAAGCTTTTAGTCTTTCTTTGCTGGCTGAGGATAGAATTCACGAATTTTGTTCAAGAAACATTTTAAAAAATCCCCTTGTGTCTTTCCATTTTCTTTTTTTCCTTTTTTTTTTTTTTCTGCTTTGAAGGAGAGCACTGGCATTCCTGATTCAGATGACCTTTTACATTAAATTGTTATGAGATAGATTTTGCCTGACAATACAATTTTCTTGTTAGCTGTAGAAATTACAGTGCAGGTGCAACAACCTAGACTATTTTAACAGACTTCACATTACTCAGTTACCAATTCTTGCAATTTAATCTCATGAAAAAGTGCTGTGAAGTACTGATATGAACTGCCAAATAAATGTTGTATCTTTGTAGCATTTTTCATCCTTGAAAGAATGCATAGAACTTTTTTTGCATAGCCTACACCAGGCAGAAGCAGGACTATCATTTTCCCATAATACACATTAATGTAGATCTCAACACATCCTCTGAATCAGGGTCTTTATTGATCTCAGTTAAGAAAATGCTTGTATCTTTGTGTGAGAGAGAGAATAATCCCAGTGCTTTTACAGCTGTTTTAATTTAAACTCCTCTGATAAAACACATCTATAATAAGGTCTGCTGGAAGAGTTCCCAGACCTGACAGTTACCTATAAATTAATGGGAGTCATATACTTGTGCTTGTTTGGAAAATATGTACAACAGCCTAAAGTAGATAACAGAAGTCACATCTGCTGGAGGATACTTGTGACAAAAGTAAGTCCTTGTTACAAGTCTCTAATTCTGGCTACACAGTCACGGTGCTACTAATACAAGAATATGGTAAGAATATAAGAAAAAAGAATAAGGTATGGAATTTTGTTAGACAAACAAGATCAATATGTTTCTGTGAATCAAACACAATGAGACTAACTACCTGTGGCCCAGTCTCTAAGTTGCTCTTTATGATACTGTATTAACTTAACTTTGGCAAAGGTCCAGACTAGAATTCCTTGAACCCTCAAAACAGTCCCTAAAGGTCTGTACATTTCACGTTCTCTTGGCATTGCTTCAGCACCTGCAAATTAGTAAAAATGGATAGATCCTTAGCATCACATAGAGCAGGTTTCCCAGGTGAGACTTACACACCAAAGGTTTTTACCTCCGTTAGTAAGTTTTGAGGGTGAGGAGTGTGGCACAGCAGCTAGATATACCACCTGTGTTTGGATCCTGCAGGCTCATTTCTTAGAACTAACAAAGCCAAGACAACTGTGCTGTGCCTCAGATGTGCTTATAAGCCAGGACCAAAGTGCAAAGTGACTCTGACTGCAAGTGTTTACATGGAAGACAGCAGGAAGGCACAAAGGGAGTACGGAGTAGCCATGGGACAGTGCTGGTGAACATGGTGGGAAGTCATCATCTATCTAGTCAAATATATGGGTTTTGTAAGCATCTTTACAGGGTTTTGGGGAGGGACTGGAAGAGAGATTATTAAACAATTTTGTTCAAAGGAAGTTGCTTACAAGCATAAAAGGGAAAGTTGGAGGAAAAGATATGTAAGGTTGTTTGGAAATTAGTCAGTGCACAAGGGAGACTGGTAGCATAAACTGACTGAAAATGACATTGTGGCTTCCCAAACCCCTTAGGATTAGGGAGAACATAGTCTGTGAAAAACTGTGAATGTGAGGATAAGCTACCTATGCTTAATGCAGTAGTTGTATGCTGCTGGAAGGTCTATATAGCCAAATATCAGGCTGTCACTGCAATGGCATTCTGCATGGATAGCAGGAGGACAAACTTCATTTACTTAGGGCAAGAGAAAAGCATATTTTAAGAACTGAGTCATAAAATCATGTTAGTATAGACAAATTTTAGCTATGAAGATGAGACTTTAACCAGAATTTCAGAAAGTAAGTAAGCATGAACACTGAAAATCTGCAGATAAATCAGAGCCTGTGACAGTGCCTCAGCTTTGAGTCCAGGTGATGGGCAGGTTGATGATTTCCACACTGACAGAGAGGACAGTAATAAAAGATATGTTGGATAAAGACAAATTAATATGAGTTTAGCAATTTTTGAGATTTAGGCTTCAACTACTCTCCCTGTCAGACATGGGAAAGGGGCTGAGATTTTCACTGCAGTAGATTTGTGCTTATTTATATTAGGGGATTATCTGGCTCATTAAGATAAAAATTGGATAGTGTTAATCTTTCCCTTGAAGAGCCTACATGTAAGCTGTCTACCACATGAATAACAGTTCAATCCAACCAAAACACAACGAAATACATTAATATACACACACTTGTTTATATGATGATTGATATACACACACTTGTTTATATGATGATTGAGATAAAAGGCTGTGCTATGCAGAGCACCTTCAACAGTATCTGAGTATTCCTTTAAACTGCCCTATAGTAACAATTTTCATTAGCAGTTAATTCGATGATTTCTTTAACTCAAAGAAGGCCTATTTCCCATCTTAGTTTGTATAACAGCCTGTTAAACAATCCTGAGTATAGT
The DNA here is from genome assembly GCA_013397175.1 of Platysteira castanea. NCBI lineage: Eukaryota > Metazoa > Chordata > Aves > Passeriformes > Platysteira > Platysteira castanea. The sequence continues at coordinate 46,777 of VYXC01003054.1, forward strand.
GACTCTGCTTCTTGCCTTAGTTTCCCTTCGTGTGTACGAAGAGAATAGCAGTGCTGGCTTCACTTGTCAAACATTCTGAGAATAGCTGGAAAGCATTGTGTAAGATGTAGGCTCCTCATTAGCAGCTATTTCCACACATCACACTTGCATTTGCACATAAGGGGAAATGTCATAGAAGATGAGTTTTTTCCTCATCTACTTAAAAATACTATAATAGAGTACATAAAAAAGAGTTTGTATTACAGTTTAGACACAGAAGGAAAAAAAAAGTAGTAAGAAAAGAAGTCTTATTCTAGCTCATGTACTTATTTCCTGAAATGTAACCAAGTTCTAATACTAAACTCTCTGGTTTACCAAAGCCAAATCTCAGTCATTCAAGAAATATTCAGTAGTCAATGATCTAGTGAAAAACTTCACTTACATTTTGAAATGTTATCATTTTCTCTTTCATCTATCAAAATTTCCCATGTTCTCAAGACCAGACTCTCCATTGCCTGTGTGCACAATTTCAAGTCAAATAAGCATTTTGGGGTTGTCTATGTTGTATGATGGAGGCCTTATGGAATAAACATTTCCCCCTCCAAAATCTAAACAAATTAATTGTTTGACAAATAGGCTGTTTGAAATGGTATGCCAAAGAATGTATCATAGTGGATGTTATATTCATTCTCTTTCAGTCTGATGCCTGCATGAGAGAGCACTGGAAATTGAACCAGCAGACTTGTGTGTGTAGGTGGTGATGACAGAAGGAATAGAAAGGTGGCAAAAAACCCCCAACTTTTTTTAATTTTAAATAACAATTCGTATTTCAGTTTTAGGGAATAATCACAATTGATTATACTGCCTTTAATTTTGAAAAATGGTAGATGTGTCTTAGAGAGAATTATGGGGTTTATCCAAGACCCAGGAAGTCAATGAAAGGACAACTGGGTTGGGTTTTTTTTTTGCTTATTGGCAAAAAAAAAAAAAATAGAAAAAGAAAAAAACCCACTTCAGATACTGCGCAGATGGTAAAAAACCGAATACTATCAATCCCCAAGCTAGTTTGTAATTTTCATTACTTTGGTACAAAACCTTGTCAATAACACAGTTATACAACCTTCATAGTCGAGTCCCATATTACCTGCTGTGTACAGCACACTAAGAGGAAGTCTTCTTCATGATGAAAACATCCTCATTACCCCCCAAACCCGTGCATAAACATGACAAAAATAGAATTTTTTACTCGTTAAGAACAGATTAGTTAGGAAAACCAAAAGCCCACAATATCTCCAGGGCTTGGAAGAATACTCTCAGCTGTATCCTGCTATCCATCTCCCTAGGTAACACTGGCAGACACTTGTTATCCAGAGGCAACAGCAACAATTGCCTCAAGGGCATTTCTGACTCTCACCTTTGTATTCAGTCATTACGTTGTTGGGAGACCTTCTTTAGAGAAAGAGGCCAATGGTACTTGCTCTGTGACCATCACGGGATAAGAATTTCTCTACTCTTCATGAAATGTGACTAATTTTGGCCCCTTCTTGTCTTCCACTATGGCATACAAAATGTTGGAAGCACAATGACTTGCTTCACCGGAGCAAAGAATGTAGACATGTTTGGGGCCTCTCTTTAGAATAAACATCACTTTTTCTCGGAGACAGGGAGGGAGTAGGAACCATCCAGTGTTTATCTTGTTATTACTGATCAGTGTTTTTTCTTTAAAGGATTATAAATTGTGAATATAATGGTTTTCATTTCGTGTTACATTTGTAATAATCCCTTGCATCATTCATCAGCCATCGAAGGGCTCAAGTTCATCAAAGAAGGAAGTAAATAATAACAATTAGTCTGTCCAATGTTACTTAATAATAGCAAATCTACTTCATGGAGCTGGGAGTAATCACCACTAAGTGTATTATACAGCAGCTGAGAAAAACTGATTTATAAATCCAGATGCCAGGCTGCAACCTAATGGTGGAGACATCATGTTGTAGAAAGCTGTAGTAATTTGGGATATGACCCCACTGAATATTTTGAAAGAAAGTTTGCTGTTATCAGTAGCTACATCTACACTACTCTGTATATCACTCTTGAGAGCTGCCCCCCAACCCTGGCTGATGCTCTTAATTTCTGCTTTATAAATGCACTCCAAATGAAATATCCTTGGGGCTCTCAGCTCTTCTGCAAGATTTTGTCCACTGCCTTTTTGCTGCACAGGATCTGTATCTGCCACAGTCTCTCTGGTAAATATCCCTGTCTTTGTTGCAGACCTATCTACAGAAAAAGGGTATCTTTTGGCATCCTGTCAAACATGGCATTAAAACACCTGCATTGGAATGTCCAGGTTGCTCAAAATTTTGAAACCTTAAGGCACAGTAGAAATGCCACTCTGTCCTCGGTCTATGATAGTAGGAAACCCTTTCTCAAGAGCAAGACTATAATTCAAAGTCCAGAAGAGAGTGAATAGTGTCATTTTTGAAAATTAGCTATGCTACACCCTTAGATGACATAGTATTAACATTGGATGCTCCCTCTCTGCCTTTGGCCATCCCTATCACTGTTTTACCTTCTGACCTTCCTTCCAGCCCCTCTTTTCCCCACAATTCCATTTTTGGACAATAGTATGAAGCTGTAGTCTCCTCTTAGCTAGGTGATAATTTGTATTCTTTGGCCAGCTGACTGTCCCTGAGTGTCCCTGGCTGCTGTCACTGGTAGCAGCTCCTCTTTTTGATCACAGTCACTTTGCTTTATCACCTTCTTCAACTCCCTTTAAACAGATGGGAGAGTCTCCCATCTGGAGTGTCAATCTGTCCTTGGAAAGGCAGTCCACTCAGGGCACAAGCATGATCACCCACATTTTCTTTACCATCTTTGGCACACTTTCAGGTCAGAATGTGCTTCCTTTGGCAAAAGGCTAAAGGTCTGCCAAGGAAATGGCAGGTCTGTGTCTCTGTGTCTACCCAGACAGATCCTTCCTGGCCAGCACTCTCTGAGGATCCATCTACAGCTCCTGGAGGCCAGCAGGGGACAGAGCAAACCATACTCTGAATGGCACGGATATATGCAGACCTGCTGTCCTGTGTACCCTGTCTAAGGCAAAGACCAAGGTTTGACAGCTAAGCTGCAGCTGGAAGAGGTCATTTGGATAGCAGAAGTCTCCCATCAGCTTCAGGGCAGAGGAACCACTTCAGTCTCCTCAAATAGCAGTCTGTGGCCTGGGCTAGGCCATTGATATTTCTGTCTGAACTATCTTTACCAGTAAGTAGTGCCCTGACAGCATCTGGCTTGGCCTCCTGGTACAAAGAGGTCACATAGAGTTATTGTCTTAAATGTAGCCTCCCTGTAGAGGGTCTCCAGAAGATGGGTGTCCAAATAGGACTGGCTGGCCATAAAGGGCATTTAGACATTTTTTAACAGTATGATTGCAATCTTGTAGGCGCATCACAGTGCAAATCAGTGCATCATTTTTACGGTCATGGGTGGGCAGGCCACAACCAGTATTTCATCCATCCGGAGTGGTCAGGTCTTCAGTGTCACAGCTGGCATCTTTCCTGGCTGCTGGGAAACAGTATATGAGTGATACAAAACAGCTTCTGAGGAGCCACAAAATGTAATTTGGCATTATTTCCTGCTTAGGTGGACTGCAAAATCCATGAGCATCTGTCTGGGAGCTCCTTATCAGAAAGCCAGGCCAGGGACACTCAGGGTGAACATGACAGCTGAGCATGGGAACAGACGTTTGGAGGGTACTCCTGTGGCTGACCAGCATGAGCAGCTGGCAAACTTGAGGTTGTTTCTACACAGCAATGTGAATGTTTTCCTTTTGAAGGTGGTATTACAAACACCTAGTGAGGGACTACAGTGCCATTTTTAATGACTAAAAATAGGTAAGCATAGATCTCTTAGTTTGTGGAGATAGAACATACAGAGAGACCCTGCAGTCATTGCAATGTGACTCATTTGTGGTAATAAGGAAAAGGATAACATACTTCTCAGACAAACCAAAGTTATTGCTGCTGTTCTCAAACAGAAGCAAACTTTCTTAGGGCTTGTTTGGGAAAGAAGGAAGCTTCTCACTTTCCGATGCATCATTAGGAAAATGTTGGATTTGTTGGAGATCTCTCAGTCTAAATAGACAATATGGCATCTTTCATTATGACTGTTTTGAGAAGATCTTGTTGGCTGTTTCACCTAAGTATTTTTTGGTGCCTTCAGTTGTTTCTCGTTAATGCTGCCTTTTGCTCCAGTTCAAACCTGTTTTTACCCCACTGAAATATCTGCGCTGAAGTCCATGCTGTCTAAGGAAGCAGGGTATGATCTATTAGCAGGAAGTTAGGAGACCTCATTTCCACTCCTACTTCTGCCAATACCAGCTATATGACCCAAAACACCAGCTCCCAAGTTCCTTCACACATTCAGTCTTTAAGGGAAAATTTACAATGTTAGATATAGTGTTTTTCTCTCTCTAGTATTTGCACGTATTTTGCATACTACTAATATAATATAATTTGGGATAGGGTTAAGGCTGCCTTCCCTCAGCATCCTCATTTTTTCCATGCCAATCACGTGACATCATATACATTCAAATCCCCCAGTTTTCTGTGTATGATTTCTTTTGTGAGAATATGAGTGGTATATGCCTACTGATGTTACCTATCTCTTATCAATTGCTCCCTCATGTGGGGATCTGTTAATATTATGTATAGTTCATGTAAACCTTTTTTTACATACCATGCAAAATCAAGAGTTTACTACCTGAGGATCCATTTTAAATGCAAATATGCAAGTAATTGGTCTCATAAATGTTATTGCTCATTCCCCTCTAGTGAGCCACCCTGTTCCACAGCAGAAGAGATGCTTTGCAACACTGATCAGTCTGGGAAGTCTGCAAACCAAGCAGTAACCAGAGTGTTAATGCCACTGCATACTCTATTTGGGGTCACAGTGTGGCTATTCCTGCTGTGTTTACAAATGGATGTTTCCTGTAGATGTGGCACCGAATTGTGGGTGCCACAATAAAAGTTCCTGGTCTCATCATTCCATCCCATGCACACATCTGATAATGAACAATAGCTGGTATAACTTTTTGTATTCCAGGTTTGTTATCTCAGTATATATGAGAGAGATTGTCAAATTTCAAAGGAAAAACATGCCATGACTGTAAAACTTGCTGCAAGCTATAACAGCATGTCTTGTGAGCAGTTAGGATAAAACACACAGCTGGCATGACAGGCCAGGAGATGAGTATAATTTAGTCATTATTTCTGACCAGTGTTGCCCTGGGCCCACCACATCAACTCCTCCCAGAGGCACCTCTGATTGCTAACACAGATCCACCCTGCACTGTACCCCTGTATCCTAAGCATGCAAAAATGGGCTAATTCTGCCAATGCTGATGTCTCAGAAGGTTGATCGTATCATACAATCATAGAATGGTTTGGGTTGGAAGGCACCTTAAAGATCATCTCATTCCAACTCCCCTACCGTGGGCAAGGATGCCACCCACTAGACCAGGTTGCTCAAAGCCCTGACAACCTGTTCTTGAACACCTCCAGGAACGGAGCATCCACAGCTTCTCTGGGCAACCTGTGCCACTGCTTCACCACCCTCACAGAAGAGAATTTTTCAGTAATAACTAATTTAAATCTACCCTTTTTCGGTTTAAAGCCATTCACAAATTTCCTATTACTACATGGCTTTGTAAAGACACCCTCTCCAGCTCTTCCCTCATCCACCAGTGCTGTAGCCCCATCATAAAACATAAAATTTTTCAGGCACAATTTTCCCTCAGTAAAGTTATGTTGGTTGTCACAAATCACTTCCTTACTTTCCATGTGCCTTTAAATAGTTTCCAGAAGTATGTGCTCCGTGATCTCTTCTGCTTTTAAAAATGAGGATTATGTTTCCATATTTCCAGTTTGTGGGAACTTCATTGCCACAACTTCTCAAAAATAATGATGAATAGCAGCTTAGGTACTTCAGTCCCTACAGAACCCACAGATACATTTCATCATGTCCAGTGGACTCATGGACCTTGGAGGTTCTTCTTCTGCAGCTTCAAAAGACCTGGTTTCAGTCTTGCCTAATGGGTCAAAACTTTTGCTTGGAATCAAAATAGGCAATATCAGTGATTTCAAGCATAGTTTAAAAAGTACATTTACATGTTTGCTTTTTAGTTCTTTCAAATGTCTTTAGATTGGGATTTTTATTTTAGTTGCTAGATAAATCTCTAATTTGTACGCTCAGTCTCTCTGGGGTTTTACTTTTCTGTAAGTGGTATTTATTTACAGAAGATTTGACAAAAATTAATGAAGGCATTTTATGCACAGCTTCATCCCATTTCTTTAATAAGGCAGTTCTGGTGAGACATTAGATAAGAAAAGCTTGAGTATTGAGATGAACTCCCATGAGTATAGAAAACATACAAAAATTGGCTTATAGTTATGGTTATTGAGAGCAGAGCATGTCCTAGACAAGGATATATTTGATGTATTTCTATACATTTCAGTGTCTTGTATGCACTGCCATGAAATTGGTAACTTATACATGTTGGTAATTTATATGTATTACTTTACACAGAAAGACATAAACTAGAAATTTTGGTTATACTAAATAACCTTGATTCTGCTATTTGTGAATGTTTGAAATAAAGAAAAAAAAAATCAGATCTTTACTTTTTCCACCTGGTAAGATATGTAAGACTGACATGCTGCGTGGGACATTTCAGCTTTATTTATGTGATGGACAGCCTGTATGAAAATTTCTCTCATAGATTCAATCTGAACGTTTTATTGCTCCAGTAGGAAGGAGAAAACTCAGAATGACCTTTGAGTATCATATCTTCTTTTAAAGTCAGATTGATGGCCTCCTTTCTGTTCACTCTCCTGTGCCTTTTTCTCAGTAATGCGTAAAAGCCTGGAATAAAATCTCCAATGTGTAATGCATAACTAATTTTATTTTTTTACTCCAAACCCTAGCAATTCAAAGCCAAGTAAACACCAGCAGGCTGCATTCACTTATACTATGCATGTTGATGCTAATTGCAGTTCCCTAAGCATTTTACATTGTTTGCACAAAATAGCATTGCTCTGCCTTCAAACAGTCAGTTCAGTGACAGCTGGAATGAGTTTATCTCATACTGCTTAGTGTCAGGTGCATTCTTACGGCTTTCCTGTCTCTTTCTGAGGGCTAATTAAGGCATTCTTCTCTCTTGTTTAACATTTACATTTAAACAGCTGCATCTCATTTGGATATAATGTAAAGATGGCACCTGGCTTTCTTTCCCTGAGTTAATTCTGGGAGCTTTTTTTTTGCTCTCCCTCCCTTCACCAAAGCTCCAAAATGGTTATTTTTGTGCTTATGTAGGGAAACGAACTGAAGCGGCTGTAAATGGAAAGAGCTGCTCTTCATTCACAAACAGGGTGCATCTTCCCAGGATCCTTCACAGCTAGCCTCCTTAGGATGCTTGGGATGAGAGCAGAATGCAAAACAGAGTATTTGAGCCTTTCATCAGTCTGCTGCCTTTTGTCAGGCTCTGGTCACCTCAGGGGCTTCTTCGTTGTTCCAGTCCTTTTTGCATCTTGGGTTGTTTGGTTATTTTTTCCCACATGAACAAAGAGTTTACAGGAAAAGGAAAAAAACAGAAACAAAGCCTAAACCTTATCCCAGCAGAAAAGCAAGGCAAATGTAACCATAGCTGTTCCATAAAACCTCTTGTTCTGTGCTAGCAGGAAGGGGTGCAGACGTGCAGCCCACTGTGCCCTCAGAGGTCCACACAGGCCCAAGTTCTCCAAGGAGCACACCCTTATACAGAGAAGTGGCCAGGACTGCAGCCCAGCCTTCAGGCACTAAGCATTTGGACAGATTCAGCAGCACCTTTCACAGCAATCTCGGTGCAGGGTACGAGCCTGTCAGATGTAGCACCTTTTGTGGTTCTCTCCATATTTGCACATCTCCATCTTCAATAAGGTGACTTATTAAGATTAAGAAAAAAATAAAGAAATAATAATTCCAAGAAGTTATGGACGATCCAAGGGCAAAGATAGATCTCCGTACATCTCTGTGGGACAAACATCATCATCTTTGCTCAACTTTTTATGAATTTTTTTGCCAGTAAAAAATTACTAAGGACATTAGATATTCTGTGCTTTAAAGAAATATTGTATTAGATTGCAATAATCCAGATAATAATAATAGTATATATACATGAGAGGATTAATGAAATAGGGAAATTAGATTGTGATCATAAGTTTAAAGGCCATATGTTTATTGATACAAGTTAATAATGTCATGTTCTTATTTCTATCAATCGATCTTCATTTCTCAAAAGGAAGGGGGAAAGAAAAGCCTTCCGTCCTTGGAAAACATTATAATGGGAAGCAAAGGAACACAGGAGCTGTGTCCCACCCGTGCTGCCACAGGCCAGCAGGACTGCAGTGCTGATGCTGCAGCCTTGCCCACCTGAGGACCTGGGAAAACTGAGGGCAGCAACAGGCTGTGATGCCAGCTGCCAGCTGGAGGGGAACAAGGCACACTCCTCGCCAAGGAGCTTCACTGGTACTTGGTGACAACAGGGGAGGCTAGGGAGATTGGTGCTGTTCCTGGGGATTACTTCTCTCCCTGCCAGGAAGTGACCAACCTGAAGCTTGGTCCCACTCTGTTTTGCCCCAGGCCTATCTCTGCCCTTTGTCCCTGCCCTGAAGGAACCAGAATTGATGCCCCCTTTCCACCCTACTCCCATCCTCAGACCTCTTGCCCTGATGCCCCATCCTGCTTCATTGACTCTAATTTTCCTAATCTAATACGATGGCTCCTCAGAAAGCTTCTTTTGCCATCCTACCAGCTTCCACTTGATGGCTTCACTTTGCCAGTCCAGAATTTCCTTTCATCATCCCTCAGCCAAACTACAGGCTGCTTGCACTGGTATGCTCTTCCTAATCATACCTCATTCTCTTCTAATTTCAATGAAATAACTTCTTCTTTTTTTTTTTTTTTTTGGCAGGGATTGGTTTGGAAAGCTTCAAGAGACTCTTAGCTTAGGGACTCAAGAAAGATTGGAACGATAACAAAAACTGAAGAAAAAAAAAGGAAGTCCCAAATAACACTCGGTATGAGACTGCACACAGACAGGACTTTTCAGAAGACTTAATTGTGAAGCCATAGCAAGTCTCAGCGTGTGTAAATTGCACTTTTTCCCAAAAAGTTTTGCAGCTGGGCAGGTTTTCAAAAATGACAAATGGAACATCTGGTTTGGATGCTAGACACCTCCAATAAAATTTACAAGTTTGTATATGAAATTTGGGACACTAGAGCATCTAAAGATGAAGAGTAGCAAGGGAACATTCATCTGACTACATATGAATGTCTTTATCTAAGTTTGCAGTCACTGAACATTCAAAGTACTAAAGAAAGAAATAGGCACATCTCTGACAGACTACTAAAATAGTCCAAGCATTCATTATAAAGGTGTCCTAGGAGGATTATCTCACATAAAAACCTCTAAAGTATAGATATCTGAAATAAGGTGAAATTGATATCAAAATTCAACTTGAGCGGCCTCCTTTCCAACCTTCTACTTAAAAACACCCAGTGGATATTTACTGAACCACTCTGTGCAGAGCAATGCGAGTCCTGAATATAAAACATTACTGGAGTAATGCATATGGAATGCGCCAAGCAATCCTGAGAAGAAAAGCTGCTTCTTACAACACGGAATTTTATTATTCATTCTTTCACCTAAAAACATCAACCTTTTATGTTACAGCAGAAGTACACTGTCTCTGAGGAACAGGAATGCACTGAAGACAGACTGTTGCTTCTCATAACCCGTTTTTGCATACATTAAGTTTTCTGTTCCTCAAATATATTAATGGTAAAACCACAGGGGACCTATCTACATTGATCACTGTGTAAAAACAGAAGCTTTTTAAACAGTCTGTCCTTGCACAAAGGCTTATTATCAACTTGGACAGTAGTGCAAAGTTTGGAACAAGGAGTTGGGTTCATTGTCAGATTTTATCATGAGAAAAAATGAAGACTAGATGAGGTCGTTATCATTTTGTTCTGGTTTTAATGGAATATTTTTCCACTGGAAGAGTCAGCTCCTTCAGAACCTAAACTTGCCTCAGGAACTCATTGATTTTAACAAACAAGTAGCAAAAGGCAGTCTTTAAATCTCTCAGTTTAATTCAAGTGGTGTTAAAGTACTTCATGGAGACTAAATGAATAATTTCATTGAATTTGAGTAATTGCATTCAATAAATGTTTCTCTGAGACTGTAAAAGTATTTTACTTGGGTTTGTAATTTTTTTTTTCCAGTTCAAGTTCTAAATTACTTGAACTGGAAAATTACAGCTTTCATACTGTGGCTGTACTTTACATTTTCCTCTATCCAGTCTGGTTGACATCTTTCACTGTAAGTCCTTTTTTCTTTATTAATAATGGATCTTGACCTTTTCTCTTTTTGAAAAAGAGTTCAACCTGCACTAAGGCTAAAGGTGGGAGATCCATGTTAAAAGATCATGGTGGTGTTTTCGTTGAGCAGCACTAAAGCTATTCTGTGGAGCAAGAGCTTACATCCCAATGAAAATTAAACCAAAAAGAACTTTTAAAAATTGTTTTTCACACAAACTGAAAGATACATTCTTGAATCCGTTTCAGCTCCTGATGCTGTCTGAGCCATATGTCACTTCCCCACCCTCCAAAATTATTCATTCCTCTCACTAGTGTAGGGAAAGGGACGTCAGTGCTATGACCAGAGATCAGATGAGCACCATGCAGTATCAGAAAGAAACTGGCATTGAGTTTGAGACATACTTTGCCCTTTCTGTGAATGTCTTTCAGGTGCTGGATTTCTTCAGAAGGAGAAGCAGGTTTTGAGAATACAGAAGAGCAAAAGCAAGACGGGGAAAAAGAATAAAGTGGGAGGATATTCAAATGTGAAGAGAAACAGTGACTTGGGCAGAAAAGAAACTACTTTTAGGAGTCACAGGAGAGGAAATTGGTCAGAGGGAGGAAGAATAAATACTGGATATGCAAACTGGGACTAAAACCATTGAAGTGATTCTACACCCAGCAGCCAATGAAGGTAACGGGTTATATATGTGTGGTAGGGAGAGACAGGGCTAAAATCCCTGGCAGTTCATGCCCTCTCATAAAATACATGGGAAAATGGTCAGAGAGTGCCAAGGGGGTCAATGAAGCCACTAAGGACCAAGGGAGAAGAAGCGAGTGTGATGGAGTACGAAAAATACAGGGTTTGGGCTGTGTGAAGGGAAGAAGACATTAAGGTCAGTGGTAACACTGACAAGAGCAGCCTGAGAGGACCATGAGTGTTGCTTGAGCCAGGAGATCTGTGCAAAGATTAGAAACTTCTGTGGGGTTATATGATGGTGGCCTGTAAGGATGATGGAATCTGTGGAGGCAAGTCCCTTATCTGAAGCTATGTGCTGAGTTCTGGTTTTCCTGCAGCAAAAACAATACAACAGCAAAAAGTTAGTTCCAGAGAAAATGGTTTTCAGGAACCAAGAAAAAATGAAAAAATAAATGTGACTATTCTACTGGAAGATAAAGAGAAGATAAATAAGAAGGTCAAAATAGAGACATGCAAACTAATGAGGAGCATTCAGGTGGTAAATTGAACACTGCTCTGTACTTTCTCCATTACTTCATTGTAACAGGGGACACCTGGGGAAAGGCAGAAGATGTAAAACCAGTAAAAATAAGTGTGTTTTTCTTGCTTGGGCTCTAGAACACCTTCTCATGAGGCAGTAACACAGCCAGGAGCTCAGCATGACTGAAAAAGAGATTGAATATTTACATGGATGAAGCCATGCAATGTTGCAGGCTTATAAACTGTAAACAAATAAAAAAAATTCGGAAAGGATAGAAGCCCCCTGCCTCAGGCTATTTCCCAGCTTACCAGAAAACAATGAGAAAAATGCTTCTTCCTTAGGAGCAGTTTGTGAGGTTTCCAGTCTCATATAACTCAAGACAACTTTATCATATAATAACATTAAATTACTCTTCTCTCTTTTTGGCGATTCTCTATATTTATTGTCAGTAATTAGATATCCTTTTAGATGGCTGTTGGTCACATGCACATTTCTGGCTAGGTTTGAACAGCCCCTGTGATGTGCCAGTCACCGACTGATAACTCTTGTCTAAGTGTGTGTTTAGAGAGTCTACTGGCCCCTGGTCACTCTTGCTAGGGAGGGCCTTTAACACACCATTCAAACCTGGCTTGTACCCAAAGGTAGAACTGCTATTGTTCGCACTCTGGAATAGGTGTTAGTCGGGCAGTAGTTGAAAACCTGATCTCTCTCACTTAAATTAGGGCTGGCGAATCCATGCTGGGGGCAGACAGTTACACAGCCATCTGCTGCAGGGGGTGCCTCTGCCTTACTCTGGGGAAAGCTTAACACTGCTGCAGGCATCACATTGGCCTAGCAGGCTCCCTGTTGGTATCCAAATCTCAACATACGGCCAATTCGCAGTAGGGATAGATAGGTGTGGACTACCACAGAAAAGCATTATTGTAGATGCCCCAGCCTTTAAAAGTCTGAACTATCATGAGCTCAAATTCAGCAAAGAACTAAATGATGTGAGCTCTAGGAATTGTACATCCTTAGGTACATTATTAAATCAATGTCTTTCTTTCCAGGTCTCCCACCTCTATTTCTAGCTGCTGCTTGCAAATCGTAATGAAATAGGAATATTCCTTGCTGCTAAAAACAAGCCATTCAGTGCTTCAAAATGTTATATGATCTCCTCAGTGTGTGCCAGTACAGGACTTTCTGTTGAGTTAGAAACAGTACCTTCCACCCAAGTCCCAGAGGGGTGCCTATGTTGGTGTTTCAATTTAAAGGAAGATTGAGATTTTGAAACAAATTGTCTATTGTCTCTTTTTGTTGTGCTTTGATTTGCACCACAAAATGGTCTCGGAGTGCATGACCTGGATTCCTTCTGGATGAAACTAAACTGGAAGATGTTCTCCTAGGAGTGTACTTAATGCACTCCAGCTGCAAAGGACACTCAGGTCATGGGACCAGTAAAGTCCTGATATAAACCCACTGAAATGTGCATATCGCAGATGTCAGGCCCTAAACATTAACTGTTACTTTTATAGATCTTACTTGTCCACATTACTTAATTTTAGACTTAGCAAAAGTCACCAAATAACCCAGACAAGTATGAGAGTAATGACTACATAAAAACTATTGTCCTGTTCCTTTTTCAGATTCAATATTCAGGCAAAATTACCACATACTGATGTTCTACTTTTCCTCAGAGGTGCCAAGGCATTTTTCAGCATGATATTTAAGCACTGTAAGAGAGGGAAAATTATTGTGAGCACTATTTTAAGACTCTAGTTTTCCTTCTTTTTTCCCTCCATTTTCCCCTCTTCAGTTTTTAAAATTTTTTTTCAACTTATAAACATCTACACTCATGATTTCTATAGCACTCCCTTAGCAGGTATACATGTCTAACTATTAAACAGGACCTTCAGTTTAGGTACAGTGCTTGGGGGATGCAAAGCATTATGTGACTGCTAAGTGTAATTAAGCTGAAGAGGAGGCAGATTAATGAGGAAGACACTCTGCTCTGACATGAAAGGGGCTGTATTAGCTCTTCATACAAAACCTTGTAGGGAAATCCTGGTTTTGTGAACATCACAAGCTCCTGATAATTTGTTTGTGCAATGCCATTGGAACAAAAATACCTTCCCTGTTCATCTCTAAGTGATTAAGCAGGTTACAGTAAGATGCTGAGGTAGATGGATGGCATAGTACTTCATAAGACAAACAGAACAGGAAGTACTGATTCTCTGGAAAATAAAGAGGAGAGCCTTGACTTGACCTTATTTCAGTACTGATGACATTTAGGATTATCACTGAAGTTTTGAAGTTTTGAAATTTTAAAATTTTTCTTAAATTCACCAATTCTTCATGTTCTACTTTATTAAGAAAAATCATAATGTTTCTGGTTACAAATACAAGTATTTCAGGAGATTCTAAATGTACTAGCATATAAAAACCAAACTAAGTAAAAAAGCCCGTTTCCTTTAAAACTTCGTGAAGGCAACCCAAAGATGTTTTGGACCAAACTGCTTGTGAACAACACTGTACAATCAGATGGCTATAAGAAAAATCATTTGAATTAACTTCTTGCCTTCTGATTTATCTTTGGATTTCTATAAATCAAAGCTCTGCTGTAGCTCAATGCTCAGCCACTTCTCACCAGCTTTACAAAGGTACAGCTGGACACTGTCTCAAGTGGCAGGTTAGAACCAGACCCGTGTGGCACTGTTCCAGTTTGACCCTATTCATCTCACTGGCTCTGGGGAACCTGGCTTAGACTGAAAATGCCAGGGAGGATCAGAGATGGGCTGCACTATTCTTTTAATTACAGCTATTCATTGAAAGAGGAATCCTTCAGAGCATATGAATATGTGCCTAAAATATGTTGATATTTAGAGATAACTTCACAATATTAAACTGAAGTGAAGCATTCTGCAGATGTATCTGCAAATAGACTTTATTATTCATAAGTCACCCATGTACAAACATGCTTATTCAGCATAGAATACACCACACTGAGATTTTATTCCCAAATACTTTGAAGTATTCAAGGATTTAATGAAACAAGCTGGAAGCCTTGGTATCTCAAAGGCCGAAAAAAGCAGTGTCTAAACTTAATGATGACTCCATTTCAAGTCAGCAGTACTGGGTTTGAAGAAAAGAACCAAATAATTTTTCTCTACAAAGATCAACAAAAATCAGTTAATTGAAATGGTGAGGGGGGTGGGAAAGGAAGAATAAAGTCACATATTGTAAGGCCAGAAAAGACTGTTTTCACATGGTCTTGCAACAATAGACACCTCAATATTTTCCAAAGCTACTCTTGCACTGCATCTTTGACTTCAAATATTTTCTTATCCTTACCGCTAAGAATGGATTAAATAATCTCACTCTGAACTGAACTGACTTCACTCCAATGGAAACAAATTCTATTATCAAGTTACCCTTAAAATTTCTCTCAGGTTGGCCAAATTGGGTGAGTGTATTATGACTGACTGTAAAAGGAGCCTCACTGGAATCACACTGCAGGTCATTCAGGGACCCCTTGACTTGGTGCATCTCCTTGCAGTTCTTGACTATAAAATGTACCCTGGGATCCCATTCGTCATGTCTTCCCTACAGAGTAGCAGATCTGTGCTCCTCCTCAGTCATATTTTCTGTGTGCATGTTAGCTCCCCCAGCCATAACTGACTGCTCCTTATTCAGCTGACTCTTTTTCCAGGCTGCTGCTTTCCACAGCAGTCTCCCACACTGCAAGAACAGCCTGTGCTGCTTACAGATGTGTGATCTAGCACTAAACTGTTACAAGTTTTCAAAACTAATAAAAGTTTCCTAGCACAGGCTTTTATAACATCTTCTAGAAGATAACTCTGTGAACATTTAATAGGTATTAATTTTAAAAAGAAATTTAATTTGCTTTTCCTGAAAAACATTCTGTGTGATCTCTGACCCAAAACTTTTTATTGTTGCTGTAGAAATGAACTTGAAAGTAGGTAATTTGTGGTAATATCCTGCTAGTGCTGCCAAGATATATATCCTTAAACAAATACAGGTTTCATTCCAAACCTTACTTTGGGTTTTCAGACAGTCATGAGTCAGATTTTCCATACTGCTAACATCCAGGCTGTTCAGTGGTTCAAACCTTGGATGCAGCTGTGCAGTCCAAGGACCAAGTCATTAAGTTTTCATTTTTCAGTTTGGCCCTATACCATTTCCCAGTATCACTGTCCATCTGACAGGCCTCCTACCTGCCATAATGCTGGTATGGGCTTTGCATCATTGTTGAGATGCTTTTTCAAGAGTCTGGTTACACAACATGGCTTCTGATTATTCAGGCTTGATAAAACGTGATATTTTGTACTACAAATGCCTGCTTCTGGCAGCTGCTGCTATCAGTTCTGAGAAGTGCTGACATTAGACGGGAAAATAGGCAATGGGAAAAAACATTTTCTCTCACCCACATTAACAGAGCAACGTATTATATCAGTGGGAAGTTCTTTTTGGCCTTCCAAGTGATAATATAGAAGAAATATTAGCAATTTTCTTTGAGCATTAATTGAATTGATCTAGTTCTGATTACTACAATCTGCAAACAGTTTCTCCAGTGTACAGAGGATCTAATTATTCCCAGAAGAAATGTCCTTTAAATCTGAGATATAGTAAGTATGTGAATGGACTAAATATTCTTGCGGTTCATAACCCTGTAGGTATCTCTCTTCTTATAGGGCAGAAAAGAAAACAGAAACATCAGAGGCATAAGCAGAAAGAACAGCTTAAAAAAAGGGTTGTACCTAGTAGACAAATGTAGACCATGTAGCCCCATGCACTTCTCTTTGAAATCTAAAGATGTTTGAGGATTTCAGAGTGTTGTAAGGAGAGTCAGAACAAGGACACAAGGGCACCCCACAAGGCTTCAGCAAAGAACAAATGGTTTAAAAAGAGGTTCTAGATTATCTCCTGCTTGACAAAGACAAGACTGTTTTGTAAAGGAAGCATCTAATGCCATGTGGCTGAGAATAAAAGAACAGCAAGAGTCATTACCACAAGTAGCAAGTCACCAGTATGCATGCCCAATCCTTTAATATTTTACCACCCACACGCATCTTAATGGGAATTCTGCCAAAGTATAAACTCTTAGATTAACTGCTACAAAATCTTGAAAAATTAGAGCAATGATCTGTGCAGGAATGGTAATGCACAAACAATAACATTTGCATTGGCAGCTGAGTCAGAAAAACCATGAGCAAGAAAACAATGGGAAAGTCACTTGATCACGCCATTTACTTCATCAACATTCTCACTTTTGCACAGAATATTTTCTGAGTATGCCCCTACCACGTCACCTGCTAAAAGAAACCCACCCTAAATGTCCTGGGCACTGTACCAGGACTGAAAAGGAATAGTTTCCTGAAATTGTCAGAATTAGATTAGGCAGACAAAATGATCTTTGT
Source organism: Platysteira castanea (assembly GCA_013397175.1). Classification (NCBI taxonomy): domain Eukaryota; kingdom Metazoa; phylum Chordata; class Aves; order Passeriformes; genus Platysteira; species Platysteira castanea. The sequence goes on from VYXC01003054.1 coordinate 63,788, forward strand.
TTCATGGTTTAATAGCATCTTTCTGATCTTGTTTCTATGGTAGAGCTCATGTAACCCAGCACGACATTTCTGAATTCATTAGCGTACTCCGTAGTGCAGGAGTGACTACCATTGCTCACAAACCTCATTTCAAAACCTGAGGTGCCTGGGATACACACCTCCCCAAGGCCTGAGAGGAAGAGACATCAAGAGTAGAACTTGATAAGTGGATGATGACAAGGGATTCCGAAACCCTCTGTTGCAGAAAAAGAACTGTATGAAAAGTCAGCTCAGATCCCATTAACATCCACCCCATCACATCTTCTAGCCTGCTATTTCCCATATTTGGAGATGTAGATTCCCTTCCATGTCAACAAGGCCCCAGACTGCTCCTAGCTTAGTGAGCCCACAAAATGATAAACAAAAAAATATTCCTATTTTAGGAGCTTCCTACCTAAGATTAAAACAAATTATACCAATAATAATACTGCTGCTACTACTACTAAGTACCTTCCAAAGGGACTAGGATCTCACAGAATCGATAAGATGCCAGGAAGCAATGCTGCTGTGAGCACACACATTTGTGCTTTGATTGCTAGATTACTAGGGATTACTAGTGATTGCTGCGATTAACAGCAAAGAGAACATTCCTGAGGCATGTGGAGGGAGAATCTAACCAAGGCAGTCTATTTCTAGGCACCTGGCCTCCCCTTATAACCAGTGAAAGCCAATGAACAATTTCAGGGAGTAATTGGTAGAATTTAGGCTATTAGTACGGACCTAATGTATTTCACTGTAGAGGTGGCTATTTCTATCTGCTGTCTTGACCTTGGAATAGTGCCCTGGAGCAGCACCGTGCCTTCCTCCCCTTATGCAATGATGGGCTGTTTTGAAAGTGTCAAAACTCTCATTCTCACTTTGAACAGAATTAGAAGAGGACATTAAATGTGCCTACTGCTGGGTGTCTTGGTAAGCTTGAAACACAGTTAGAGGCAAGTTTAGGGAGCCTTTGCTCACAGCTGTAACTCCTTAAAGCCTGCTCTCTCATGATCCAAAAATATCAAGTCAAGTGTTTGCTTAGAGTTTAATAACAAACCTTAAAATAATCTATAGAAAGGATCAGTGGCTGAGGAAAGGGTATAAAATAATTTCACTCGGGGGATTTTGGTAGTTCATTATTCCATACAAAAGCGAAGTTTATAATAAATGTAATTCATACTGAGTTTGATGTGTTTTATTCATAACAGTGACTGGTGTGTTTTAGTTCAATCTATATACAACATAGAAGTCTCAATAAACACATACATTTTAAAGACTTTCCTGTGCTGTAGCGAAGTGTCTAGTTAGTTCTGTAAATAGGGACTTGTGGTAGTGATGACAATTATTTCAACAGGATTTCCTGAAACAGTGACAGCTTTCAGAACCATCTTTTCCTGGTAAGCCCATGACTTCAGTTTGGCTACCAATGATGCCTCCCCACCCAGTAATTCATAAGCTGACCGGAAGATACTTTTTTTCTTTACCTCCCCAGAGGCTAAAGTATGGTCATGTGAGCTATTTAAAAAACTTTTTAAAATACAGTATAGGCACATATTATTTATTCGGGCATTAACACAGTAGCATGATTGGTGCATGTTTTTCCATTTCTTTGGAAGCTTTGCTTTTCATTCACCTCTGTCTCTGTGCTGTAGTCCCAGCCTTTTACAGGCTTCCAATAGGTAAATTTAAATTTAAATGGCTAAGCTATATATCTGATGAATGCAAAACCAACTTGGCAACATTATCTCCCAAAACACTTCTTCCTGGACAAAGGCAATCAAGTTTAAAGGAAAACAAACAATTTCTTCCTTTCTAGGTGTTTGTCCCACATATTGAATAAACAAAATTCAAATCAATGATTTCTTACAATATATATCCATAAAATCGGTAAAAGAAATGCTATTTGTATTTTTTTCCTGAAAACAGGACAACTGGAATGAAAATCCAAGTCAAAATGGGACAAAATCAGGGTACTGAAACAGGTAGCCTGGATTTCATCCTTTTTGCATTGAAGTGAAAAAGCCAACTCATCCAGAAGAAACAGGAAGGGAAGAGAGGATTGGAGGGGCAGACACTTGCGATTTGTGCCATTGTAAAAGAGACTCTGAAGTGTCTGATCCACTTATATCACCTCACATTAAATTTAAAGGAGACAAAGAATCCCTCCTGACATGTTCTCTCATCTCTCAAAAAAGTGGGAACAAAACATTTTGCAGAAAAATCTTACACCAGGTCCTGGCCAATAGAAATAATCTGGGGCTAGATTTGCTCACATCTCCACTGGAAACAGCCCACTGGGCTGCAGGGACAGAACTGCTGTCACCTCTGATGGCGCAGGGACACCGGTTTTTCCCCCAGGCTTCTTGTCTCGAGTGCTTGCCTCCTTCCCTTGGAGAACTCTCCTATGTTCAGGGAGAGTATTTTCAGTATTTTCTTACCATGTCCCCCCGTTCTGCCTTGCTTTCCCTTCTGCAAGCTCTGCAGCACAGGCATGGATTGGAACATGGCCTCTACCAGCAGCACCAAGGATGAGCAGTCCTGACTTCTTGTAAATAGGAAGTCAAAGACAATACCAAGGCCTTGTGCACAGCAGGAGACCTTTCTCACCCTAGAAGGGCACAAACACATTAGTTATACACATATGGAGTTCCTGCATGGGTTTAGCTTTTCTTCCTTTGCATCACTGAAAAAATCTACTTTTTCTGGCATCATGTCCAGGCAGTAATTGCCCTTTGGTTTCCAGACAGATGTAGTCTCTCTAATTCTTAATGTTCTCAACTTCTTCTTTCTGCAGTGACAACATTAAAGATCAGAATTTTAGCTCAAATTCTAAGAGGAATACAAAGAGCAGATGAATGCCCAGAGGTGCAAGGAGAAGCAGAGGAAAAAGAAAGGAGGAATATCTGGGTTTATGTCAGCATGGCTGAAAGTGTTCAAAAGAATATAATGGTGGTCTACTCAAATTTCAGTCTTACCTTTCAAGTCCTCAAATATACCCTGAAGCAGAGTCAACTTTCTTTATTGTTAAAGTATCAAAATAAATGTTGTGTGGTTTTGTTTTGGTTTTGGTTTTTTTGGTCAGTTTCTTGTTGGGTTTTGGGGTATTTGTTGTTGTTGATGTTGTTTTGGTTTGGTTTGGTTTGGTTGGGTTTTGGTTTTGGATCTTTGTTGAGGCTTTTTTTCTTAAGTGAACCTTAGCTGTCAATGTACAAAAATTTTTCAGACTAGGCCTCACAACTGTTCTACTGAAAATTTTCTTAGAACTGTGTTCTCCCGATTAATTTTCAAAGGTTGACTTGACCTTCAAAAAGACTATTTTCTGTCCTTTTTCTTGTCATTTGATCAAAGAAGCTTCTCCTCTATCTGGACAAGCAGAAATCACATAAATGTTCCTTTCCCTTTGGTTTTTTTGGTGTCTTTTCTGAGAGGTTCCACCTTAAATTTTGCTTTCTTGCCTTGCTAGGCAAAAACTGGTGTCTGTATTCTAACTGCTGACACCAGCTTTCACATCCCTCCTGAAATTTATTCGGCTAATCGTGCCTTTTCAGTTAATACACTTACATGGAACTAATAACATAATCAAATTAAAACACTGAGAGGTTCCTTGTAATAAAATATACCCTGCCTCACTGTGTTTCCAGGCTGACCTCGACAGTGAGCTTTTTTTGCCTAAAGTAATTAGTAAGATGGTTACTACTCCCTCCAGAAATTCTGTTCCCTTTCATGATCTGAGGGGTGTGTGAAATATTGCTTCGTTGTTTTGTCAGTCTTTCAAAAAATTGTCCAACTAGGCTTTTTCTTTTCTTCACAGACACTCTTGTAAAGGACTAATTTCTAATGGAAATGAGAGCTTCTGGGTGTGGTGAGCATGATCCATGTCAGTGGATAACCAGTCAACTAAATTCATAAAAAACCAGGACATTTGAACCCCAAAAATGGCAGAGATGCACCCAAATAACAAGAACCTGAGACATGACTAAGAATGAAAAAGTAGAACTTTTTCCATGGAAATTTTCTTTTAGCCAAAAGTAAAAAAATATATTATGTTGGCTAGAAAACCAAACGGTACACATTAACTTAGCAGGTTTTTTATGGCTACTCAAGGCCATTACAGGGAAATGAGTCACAGTCCCATTTTCTTCTACAGTCTGGACCTCTAAATTGGACCACACTTTCCATGAAGTACTATGAGGGAAAAGAGTCCCTCAAAGCCTCAGAGCTGGTGAGACTGTTAGGGAATGCAGATAGGGATAACCAAACCTCTACTCTGAGGTTGTGTGACCACAAAATATTTCAAATTATCTATGATCTTCTATCAAGAATTTTTATTTTTTTTCCCCAGAGGAAAATAGTGATATTTTCCATGGAAAATCTATCTAAAGCTGTTTACTGTATAAACAGTTTCGTCGTATTTTTGTCTCCCTACCTTACTTCTTTTCCCCTTTCTCGAATTCCTCAGGGAAAAAGATCCTTGAAAATGGAGATGAGCAAGACTCCCTGATCATATTTTCCCTTCTTTTGTGCAAGAAAACTTGAATTTTCTTTAGCAGCTGCTATTACTTCCAGTTGAGGGTCTTTTAGAAATATATTAAGTGCCAAGGAAACTATATGTCCATATAAAAGCTAAACCTAGTATTCTACATTCTTGTAGAGAAATTTGCAAAACAAACTGAAATTGTCTGAAAGGACGTCATCTAGAAAATCAGTTTTATGAAGCATCAAGCTTTTAGCTAAAGCATCAAAATGTGATATTTTAGAAAATTCTGTCAGGCTGGACTAAGAAAAAAAGTACCCTTAGCTTGCTAAACTTAGGGCCAGGAAAGTACATCTCATTCTTTTCTTTTTTCTTTATAAACCTTTTTATTTTTAGAATAGTTCCTAATGTGTGACCCCATCATCTAATGTTACATAACATGAAACTATCTCTTTTTTATATTGATCATCTCTAGCCAAAAACTTGAGGACTACTCTCTGCTGTTGGATCTGCAATGTAAATGACCTTTTTTCTTTTCCTGTGCTAAATTTCTGATACAGCTGGTGCAAGTTCTGTGCAGACAGGAGAATAGCAATCTGTTCTTACAGAATAAAAAAAATGCTGAGAAATGGAGAATATTTTCCTAATCATTATTTTACATGAAAATTCTATAGTGTTAACAACAGGATACGTTAACATGCACAAAGACTCCAACCCCTTTAAAATTTTCCCTTTACAAAAACATTTTTTGAAAGATGTTTTCCTCCACTGAGCCTTTTTTGAAAGAATCTTTAGAAAGGAAATCGAAAAGACAGTTTGATCATGCATTTCAGAGAATATAAGGCTGAAAAAAAATGCCATATGCTGCATTTTCAAAACAGCAATAAAATCCAGTTCATATTCCATTTTTCATTAAAGATATATAGAAACGAATAACACTAGAGAGCTATATAAAGGTTCTGCCAGTAAAGCTTTCTTTCTGCCTTTCTCAATAACTTATTCTATATAGGTCATATAATTTACCAAAAAAACCTCACCCTAACTTTCAAAATGTGTTATCTCTCAAAACTGTTATCAAGTCTTTTCATATCCTTCCTCATTTACAGACATACCTGGTACCCTAGGTCTGCCTAGGTACACCTCTGAAAGGCAGAGAGAAAAAAGCAAAATAGAAGTTATGTGCTTTAAAAATTATGAACATCTATCAAAAACTTGGGTTATCCGAGTGACATATGTATTTAACTTTATTACAAGCTTTCATGAGATAATTGTAGCATTTGGAAGCTTTTGAGATGTTTCATTAAACAGAAAACAATAGCAACTTTAAAATCTCTGATATAGCCAAATGTTGACTATTGTTACAGTGCTCACAACATGCAGCAGTGCTCATGCTTCACATTTCTGTGGTTGATTTGGACCATGGTGACTGAACAAAGCAGCCTAAAACTAAAGCTCAGGATAACGCTATTGTGACATCTCTGGAGAGGCCAACATGGCAAAATTTTATGAAAGATAGGATACTCTAAACTATTGCTCTCAAAGAAGATTTCAGTTTGTTTCAAAATTTCCACAACTTAATAAATATGCTTCATGGAGCTTGTGTGATTGATTACTTAGCTTTAGCTTTGTGCTCAGGTTTGCTTTTCAGCCTGCCAATCCATGATTGTCACATACAGCACTAACCATTTGTTTTTTAGTGTAGCTCCTGTCTGAAAACTCCTTACTGAAAATACTCCTGCTGTTCCAATTGGCATATAAAAAGCAACTTACCCAGTCACAGGAACAACTAATAAATTCACAGTATCTTACACAGGGGCTGTATCTCACAGATCTTACAAATAATTTGAGCTCCAAGAAATGGGGAAAAAAATTCTGAATGTTATAGAAGAAACTCTGAAGACAAGCTGACACTTTTTTTATACGGGATGTTGCCTCTGCTCTAGCTGTAAGTCATCCATTTCTTGTGTTGTACATTATGTGTAATTATTTATATTACAGAAATATATAGTCCAAAAAGTAATTCTAGATTGATCTAAGCATTCACCTATTCAAAAGGTACTCATGCTTCTCCCTCCATCCCCCACCACCCCAATTTCAAATTTTAATTATTAACATTGACAGCTTGGTCAATCTGAAATACTATTCCCAGAAGAACTGAAGCAGAACCGAGTGAACAAAGTTAGGAGTCAAAATCATGTCTTCTAGCACAGGCTCGTTCCTGAATGACAAAATTATCTTCCCTCTCTGACACTGGATGTGAGGTGGACTCTGCTTTGTTGTCAAGCTCTGATTAATTAGCTTGTGAATTTTGCAATTCCAGAGGCTTGAGCATGTTTGTGTAATTTGCACATAGTATACCTAGTAAATAGAGAGTACACTGAGCTCATGGACAGGCTCCTGTTATTGTTGCATAAAGCTATCTAAATAGAGGGGTTTTTTTTCAGTGCAGCATTATTAATTCCTTCCCTATTATTGTGTAATGTGAGGAACAGAATGTCTTTATCTCCTTCACTGGCTGCAGGCTTGCAGCAGAGTTTAAACACATACTCTGTTCTGCAAGTACTATCTGGTTCAAAACTAAATGAAAACAAATGCAGGTTGAAAAATGTTTTAAAAAGAAACTCTCTAACAACCATCCTTCCCCACAACAGTCAGTTTCCGCAGCTCTGCTCCCAGTGTCCCTGTCCCCAGCAGGCTGTCTCCATTACTGGAGATGCAGTACTATGGGTGAGGGCACCAGCAAGGCCCGAGTTCTTCGGGCACCCACCCAGCACCGGCCTCCCGCAGATGTGCAGACCTGAAGGAAACCTCTGGGTTGCTGAGGAAAGGATGAAAGGGAGTAATCCTGCCAGCACAGTAAAACAAAAATGGGGGAAGATGCAAAAATTATCTAAGGGAATGAAAAACAGACAGTAAAAAATTCCCTCTTCCACAGAATCCCTTCCTGGGGGCTTTACTGTTGAACTTCTAGATTCAAAGCTATATTCCAGGTGGTTTTTTGGTCATTTGACCTTGACACATCTCACCCAAGCATCTTGCTGGGTAGTGACCCCTGTGTTTACCTGATGAGTAAATAAAAGTAAGTGGCATTGACATGAACCTGAAATAACTGCAGATACCACCAGTATATGTGAAAAATCACATTAAACTAATTTTAACCTGTGACATTGCCCTTTCTCAGTGGAAGTTCTCTCTCTCTGCTTAACGAGGTGTGTGTCTACAGAAATCTGCAACAAACCACTTATCTGATTAACCAGTCAAAAGGTATGGGAATTAAATACCAACAGATATTTCTTCTCATGCCTCAAGCTTAAACTTCCTACTCCCTACCCTGAAATATACACTTTAAATCTGTATTTGGTGAGAACAGGTGATAGTCTCTGCTGTAAGACTGGGAATCTTGTTGGTAACATAATGCTTCCAAATAGCCAGGAAGCTGCCTTCTGTTCTGTGCTGGCAAGGAGAGGACTCAGTAGGCTGACATACATTTCACAGCTCTGCATATTAGAACTTCAGATTTCAATTATCGCTTAAGGTACACATGAATGAGAAAAGAGGGAAAAATTGTAGTGGAAAGCTCTTGCAGGCATAATTTGTGCTTCTTAATGTGCTTGGTTATGAAAGAGAAGTACAAATGACCTACACAATACTATTTATCAAATAAGAGACTAAAAAGTAGGTGTGATGATTAGCCCTTGGTTTACTAGCAAAGAAAAATCTCTGTAGCCACTTATCTCGTGTCCCAGAGCGGAGCAGAGAGAGAGAGAGATGCAGGAGCAGGGAGATGCAGCAGAAGTAGTGATTTATTTAATTATTTACAACTCTTTTATAGGATAATCTTCTCATGGTTCGATCGGTCAATCCTCAACCACCCCTTGGGGTGGTTGGTCAACTGTATTGAAAATATTTTCTTTACTAGTAGTATAAACAATTAGCAGGTGTCCATAGTTATCAAAAACTGCACAGATAACTTCTGTGAGAAAGAAGACTTTCTCACAAGATTAGAGAAAAGCAGAAAAGTTCCTGTAAGCAGCAATTTTCGTATCCACAAATCTCCATTACTGTATCATTGTATATTTTTTCCCTAACACTTTCAGACTGTACAGGATGTTCAGATCAACAACCAGAAACACGTACTAGCCCTATATCATGGATGACTACCAGATTTCACTTTGATGACCATCAAAATCAAACCTCAGCATCATGTGAAAGAAAAATGAGAACAGAATGAGGCCCAAAGCATTTTCAGCATTACTTCCTTTAAATTACTAATATTCTGATTTTTAGGTATGTTGTAATCACTGATCAAAATTTGTCAAACTTCACCTTTGAGATCAAGGGTATGGATTTTCGAGAGAGCTTACGTTCAAAAAGTTCCATAGGTAAGATATGTAACTACATGTGTGTTTCAAAGAGAGGGAAAAGTTTGAATATATCTTTTGAAAATTAGTAGTTTGCCTAATGGTGAGATTAGATTTCCTATTTGTTTCCATGTGATTGCTGGCATAACATAATACAAGAATTCTAGACTAATTTTCTGTTCTTTGGTGTTTGTAACAGAAGTTAAATGTGATCTCATAAAAATTGATTTTTTTCCCTTTGTTTCTACTTCATCCTACATATATTTTGAACTGAAATCCTTAAAGAGAAAACTGTTGAACAGTTTCAGCTTACAATATAGGCTGCCAGAGCAAATAAGCAAATCAAATGAGGAGAAGAAATTATATAAAACCCTACTGTTCAAAAATGTTGGCAGACCCCATTGTTTTCCATCAGTTTGACATAACTTTGTTGGTGCTACACATCTTCATTTTTCATGTGAACAACAGTTACGTGTCTGGCTCCCCATCCTCCAGCGAATGCACTGAGAGCAGCTGTGATTTGCCTGACTCACTCTGGACGTCCATGCTGCAGGCATGCACATCTGAATGGAAATCACAGATTTTTTACTGTCAATAGAAATTGAGTTAATACAGTCAGTGGAGTTTAAATGCAATTCATTGTCTGCCGAGGTAGTCAATAAAGTTGGTTTGATTAGACCTTCACTACAAAGCAGAACAGGATGATTACTTCAGATACAGATCTCCAGTGCACAACTTCGGTTGTCTAAGTATAGATGTCTCATGTCATATTAGGTGCTGTGGTACATCTCCTGGTGCCTCACACAGCCATTTCAGAGAGGAGCAGATCTACTGGAATTCCTGGCTTCCAACATGCCATCATTATTTAGAATTTGAGGACCATGGACAACAGCTTCAAACAGATCTAGATACTGCTGGTCATGCAACTGCTTCTGGACCCTAAAGTCAAGCGAGATGAATCCCAACTCTCAGGACAGGAGAGGAAGTGAAAATACACAGGGCTTCTTCAGCTTAGCTCCAAGCCCTGGGAAAAAGTCCTCATATATCACACAATGGTAGTCAGACCTGAGCCCATGTCATACTGTTGGCCTTTGGGAATTTTCCTACAAAATGTAAAAGAAACCTTTTTGAACACATTTCTATTGGGTGCTGTTGTTGTTGCTGCTGTTTTTGTATTTTGATACTGTCTAATCAAACAAGGCAGGCAATAGAGAAGAAATAGAGGCACAAAGACATCATGAATCCAAAAGCCAAGTGTTAGATCAACAGAAAACACAAGTGCAGAATCTGGCTTTCTAAAATCTAATCTGAAGCCCAGGCTCTGGGCCACATGGATTCTGTTCCTACTTCTTCCCACCAGTTTGCTATTCTTACTCTTTTCCTGAACACCACAACAGTGAAACAGCAACAGAGAATTAGACCCATTCTTCTAACTTTTCTGACGTTCTTTCCTGACCCTAGATGAGCACACTTCTTTCCAGGCTGGGACACATTTTTTGTGAAATCATCCAGCTCTCCCTCTCCACTGAGCCCTTCCTGGCTCCCTGCTGCTGTGTTTGCCTGTAAAACACACTCTCCCCTGCTGAGTGTCAGCAGGCTAACTGCTGG
>VYXC01003054.1:74648-104519 GCA_013397175.1 Platysteira castanea
CCCCATTGTTTTCCATCAGTTTGACATAACTTTGTTGGTGCTACACATCTTCATTTTTCATGTGAACAACAGTTACGTGTCTGGCTCCCCATCCTCCAGCGAATGCACTGAGAGCAGCTGTGATTTGCCTGACTCACTCTGGACGTCCATGCTGCAGGCATGCACATCTGAATGGAAATCACAGATTTTTTACTGTCAATAGAAATTGAGTTAATACAGTCAGTGGAGTTTAAATGCAATTCATTGTCTGCCGAGGTAGTCAATAAAGTTGGTTTGATTAGACCTTCACTACAAAGCAGAACAGGATGATTACTTCAGATACAGATCTCCAGTGCACAACTTCGGTTGTCTAAGTATAGATGTCTCATGTCATATTAGGTGCTGTGGTACATCTCCTGGTGCCTCACACAGCCATTTCAGAGAGGAGCAGATCTACTGGAATTCCTGGCTTCCAATATGCCATCATTATTTAGAATTTGAGGACCATGGACAACAGCTTCAAACAGATCTAGATACTGCTGGTCATGCAACTGCTTCTGGACCCTAAAGTCAAGCGAGATGAATCCCAACTCTCAGGACAGGAGAGGAAGTGAAAATACACAGGGCTTCTTCAGCTTAGCTCCAAGCCCTGGGAAAAAGTCCTCATATATCACACAATGGTAGTCAGACCTGAGCCCGTGTCGTACTGTTGGCCTTTGGGAATTTTCCTACAAAATGTAAAAGAAACCTTTTTGAACACATTTCTATTGGGTGCTGTTGTTGTTGCTGCTGTTTTTGTATTTTGATACTGTCTAATCAAACAAGGCAGGCAATAGAGAAGAAATAGAGGCACAAAGACATCATGAATCCAAAAGCCAAGTGTTAGATCAACAGAAAACACAAGTGCAGAATCTGGCTTTCTAAAATCTAATCTGAAGCCCAGGCTCTGGGCCACATGGATTCTGTTCCTACTTCTTCCCACCAGTTTGCTATTCTTACTCTTTTCCTGAACACCACAACAGTGAAACAGCAACAGAGAATTAGACCCATTCTTCTAACTTTTCTGACGTTCTTTCCTGACCCTAGATGAGCACACTTCTTTCCAGGCTGGGACACATTTTTTGTGAAATCATCCAGCTCTCCCTCTCCACTGAGCCCTTCCTGGCTCCCTGCTGCTGTGTTTGCCTGTAAAACACACTCTCCCCTGCTGAGTGTCAGCAGGCTAACTGCTGGTGTAGATTTTAACATTTTCTCTATTGGATAATTACATGGAAGAACTTCACACAACTAAAATTACCTGTCTATAAACATTCTCATTTTTCTGGGGTGCTGAAGCTAAAGCTGGACTTCCATCCATGATCCCACAGACTAAATGCCAGGCTTTTTTTCCAGTCCCTGCCCTTCTCCAATCCAGGCTTCTCTTGCTGCATGCAGGCTCTAGATCATTCCCTGGCACACTAGTTAAGGGCAACCTCAGACAGGTTCTGCTCCATTTCTACATGGAAAGGAACATTATTTCTTGGATGAAATTGACAAATTCACCCAAACACTGAAAATATTAATTGAAAGTCTCCAGGAGCATGTACGGGGGAACTATACATCTGCCTCACTCCCAATTCAGATGTCACTCACTGTCATAACTGATCCCATTGCTACAGTTATGAACACAATGAGGATATCCTTGGAATTATGGTGGTAGAATATGGAAAACATTGAAGGACCAACATAAAAATATCTTAATTGGTTTAATATTCCTAGATTTACCTGTGCCCTGTAATCTTCACAGCCTCTGTGATGTACAGAAGGTTCATGGAAAAAAAGGAGGAATTAATGTTGGAGTAGGGGTGCTCTGAAGAATTTCCAATTTCAGAAATGAAACTGAAACATTTGAGATACTAAATTGGGAGGAGCTGTTGACTCCCTTGAAGGCTGAAAGGCCCTGAAGAGACAGCTTGACAAATTAGGGGGTTGGGCAATCACCAACTACATGAAGTTTCACAAAGACAAGAGCCAGATTCTGCACCTGGGACAGGGCAACCCTGGTTGTGTGTATAGACTGGGGAAGGAGATGCTGGAGAGCAGTGCTGCAGAAAGGGACCTGGGGGTCCTGGTCTATTGCAAGTTGAACATAAGTCAGCAGCGCCCTGGCAGCCAGGAGGGCCAAGCGTGTCCTGGGGGGCATCAGGCACAGCATCACCAGCCGGGCAAGGGAGGGGATTGTCCCGCTCTGCTCTGCACTGGGGCGGCCTCACCTCGAGTGGTGGGGGGAGTTTTGGGTGCCACAATGTAAGAAAGATATAAAACTATTAGAGGAGAGCCAGAAAGATGGCAAAAGGCCATGAGGGGAAGCCGTATGTGGAGTGGCTGAGGTCACTTGGTCTGTTCAGCCTGGAGAGGAGGAGACTGAGGGGAGACCTCACTCCAGTCTGCATCTTCCTCATGAAGGGAAGCAGAGGGGCAGGCACTGATCTCTTCTCTCTTGTGATCAGTGACAGACTGCAAGGAAATGGCCTGAATCTGTGTCAGGGGAGCTTTAGGTTGGATATTGGGAAAAGGTTTTTCACCCAGAGGGTGGTTGGGCACTGGAACAGGCTCCCCAGGGAAGTGGTCACAACCTCCCAGAGTTCAAAGAAGAGTTTGGACAATGCTCTCAGGCACACTGTGTGATTCTTGGGGTGACCTGTGCAGGGCCAGGAGTTGGACTCTGATGATCCTTGTGGGTCCCTTCCAAATCAGGATATTCTGTGATTCTGAGATTCTAGTAATCCCAATATAAAGAAGAACAGAAATAGAAACCCCAGAAGTTTTTATTAACTATGCTTCTGAACAGGCATGGAGCACACACCATGACATACAAGCTATGTTAAAATCACAGAACAGTATACACAATTTTTGTAAGGGATTATTTTAGTATAAGATTGGGATAAAATGGAGACTTTAATATGAGATTTTTCTGTGGAATTTCTTGGTAGCTAAATATATTTTCCTTAGTGAACTATGACAGTATGACAAAGTTTCATTAGATTAAGAACACTTTTAAGATTTGAATCTTTTAAGATTTTAGTAGCATTTGGAAGACTTTCCCTAGAGTGATAAGAATAATGAGTTTTGTACAGGCAGAAAAAAATTTCAGTTTAGACACTGGTTCTCATAACAAAAGAATGTCACAGAATTTTCTGAACTGAGGTTAGAATTCTTTATGCATTTTTTGTCATTGGTCCAGGAGACTTCAAAGTATGCAAGAGCAGGGCATGATATGTTGTGATGTTCAGCATTCAAATGTAGAATGTTACATGTACAAGCCTTACAATGGAAATGATAATATGGATTCAAACAATAACTATTTTTTCAGTGAATAGGATAGCAAAGTGGTAGAGTGGGGTTCACCTCACCTTACTTTAGACATGGCTGGAGTACCTCTCCTGTGAGGACAGACTGAGAGAGGTGGGGTTGTTCAACCCAGAGAAGGCTCTGGGGAGACCTCATTGCAGCCTTTCAACATACAAAGGGGCCTTATAAGAAATATGGAATAAAAATTTATATCAAGGCCTTTAGCAATGAAACAGGAGGCGATAGTTTTAAACTGAAAGAGGGTAGGTTTAGATTGGACATGAGGAAGAATTTCTTTTTAGGTTTAAGGTGGAAGAGAATACCCAGAAAAGTTTTGGATTCTCCATCATTGAAAGTGTTCAGAACTGGGTTGGATGGAGCTTTGAGTGATTTGATCTATTGAACGAGGTCCCTGCCCATGGCAATGGGGTTGGATTACAGGTCCCTTCCAAACCAAACCATTCTAAAATTCTAAGAGAAAAGAGGAGAGTCTTATTTGTCTTCATCAATAACCTGAGTACACTTTGGCAGTGCAAGGAGCAGCAGAGGAAAATACACAACTGTATCTGAAGGCAAAACAGGAACAAGAGACTGGAAGTTTTTGAAATATTTTGTGGCCAACTCCATTTCACATCTCAACCCAAATATGACCTCTGGATGTGGACAGCTTCCCCAGTAATGCACTAAACAAATCTGAGCCAAAAATTTTTGATCCCAGAGGCAGAAGGCTAAATAGTAAGTCATAGTGACTCTAAAGCACTTTATTAGGACCCAGGATTTTAAAGGCAGGCTCGATTCTCTTCTAAAGTACACTACTCTCAATGTTTAAATACTTTCCATTACCTCAGTGCACAGTTTCCTAATATTTATTGAAATTTTGAAGACTCCTCAGTATGGAGAGGGTTTTTTCCAAGCATTTCAGTGGATTTCTAACAAAGAGAATTTTGTTTGTCACAACAGAATACAATCCAAGATTAGTTCCATGTTGCATCATCAGGTCAAAAGGTCACTTGACTGATAAGTTTTTAAGACTCTCCTGCTAAATAATTGTCTCTTGAGTTATCCTTAATAGAACAGATTTGCGCTTCATGTATGGAATAATGATATTAAAAAGCTGGCTGGAAAGAGAAAGTATCAGGAATAGACTGATTTTTTTTATAATGAACATGAAATTAATCTATTCCCTTACCCTTCTCTTGACATGCCTTGGATAACTACCTTCAATATGTCAATTGTTTAAAAGAAGCTGTGTGACCTTGAGATATAATAATCCAAGCATTTCACAGTTTCATTCCACCCTCTCTCCCCCAGCTTTCTCAGCACTGTGGTTGGTCATGCCTGGCTGTTGGATCAGTGCAGGGCAGAAGGCCACAGCTAAAGTCACCAAAGGCTGGAGCTCTTGGCTAGGGCTTTTCTAGCTCAGTATTCTTTTTGTACATGTTTGATAGGCCTGTCACAAAAACCCAAATATGCTGGATATCACATTAATAATAACTCTGATACAACGTGACATTAGGCACATTCAGAATCATGATATGGTGTCTGCTCTGACCACATTGCTCAGTGTCATATGAGGCTTTCACTCTTTGCCTATTGAAGTATTAAATATTGATCAAGAAGCATTCCTGTTTGCTCCAAAGGCTCTACAGCCTTGAACAGGGATATACTTTGATCTCTGCATTCCAACAGCTATTAGGCAAACTGAGAACATCAATACCAGAATCTCAGCCTTCTGAAAATTTCAATTACGGATCTATGTTGTTTTGAGGGGGTTTTTAGGTGATTTTTAAAAAAATCTTCTCCAGCCACACTTTTCTTCATCCATCCTAAGGTAATTTCTGTATACAGTTTATGTTAATGGCAAAACAAATTTCAATTTCATGCATCTAAATTTGCCTCTGTAACTGTTTATTTGATAACTGCTCACATACTTATCCAATCAGAGAACAAACATAATTTCTTTACAGTCTATGAAATTAAATGGTGAGGCCTAAATAACCAAAATGAGATAGTTTCAGATCCCTGGTCCTGTTGTGTTTTGAATCAGGTACATTAAAGCAAAATATTAACACAGTGAAATAGGATGTCCAGAGATGCTGGGAGGGGAAAAAAATGACTGTTGGCTATCATCATACAAATTTAGTGCAAATGACTAGGTACTTTTTAATAGGTACAGCTATTCACAGACACCACAGAATCACTGTTACCATACAGGCAAGGCTGAACCCCTTACAGATGTTTCAGTCAATACAGATTACAGTACAGATGCCATGCAAAAGAAGTCCTTTACATATCAGCTGTTTGGTGACTTGAAAAACCACACAAGAATTTGGGATTGGATGCCAAAACCACTGTTCTTCATCGTTTCCTTGATGTGATCATACTGGAAATTACAAAAAAAAAAAAAGAAAAAAAAAAAAGAAATTCATTGAGATGTCAAATTACATCTTTATTAACTAATATTAATTAGCTCAAGAACCTGCTTTACAATTAGTATGCTAATTTCACACGAACTGCTAAAATTACTTTTTGAAAAGCTATGCAAAAGATTTGATTTTAATTTGCTTATCTGTAAAGAGCTCACATTTTTCCTTTCTTACTGGCTCGCTCAGTGTTGGAATGCTGCTGTTTTGTAAACATCCATCTCCATAACATGGTATTACCACCATCTCTTTCATTATCATCTCACAGCACAAGATCTTCTACTCCCAAATATATCTATAAAGAGTCCTTCCTGTTAGTGCATATTCAACAATAAAAGTTACTGAAATAAGAGGATGTCTCCCAAGCAAATGGTTGTAACAGTATGGATCAGGTAAGCAATTCTAGTTACTACAGCAAAATACCAGCACAAAGTAAAAGCACATTTATATACCAGGGAACCAAATCTGATGAAGACAGAGCAGTGTTAGATGTGAATAGCTCCAGTCTATGCCAAAACTGTAGGAAACTGCTGGGTAAGTAGAGAGGAAAAGACTTTACTCTAAAGTATTATGAAGGTGACAAATTTTTATGAATTTACTAATATATACTCTTGCACATTCAAAGGCAACTCCTACCTTCCAAGTAATCTCAAAATCTATTGAGCATTCTTCCTTGAGTTCTTTTAAGAAGCCTAGCTCTGATTCTGTCTGGCCTGTTCTGGCTGTGCCAAAAGACTCACACTTTATGTTATAGGTACCGGATGCAGGCAATACCTTAGCCCTATTAGTATTCTGCATCATTTACACTGATTTAAGACAGGCAAAATGAGAAGGGTTCATATTTGTAGAAAACTTTGTTTAGGGTCAGCTGGCCTTGATTTTCTTATTCAGAAGCTTCTATTTTCCCCTTATGCCTCCCTGAGCTTAGTGAGACAAATAGGATGTAACTAAATTGTGTTATCAGGTCAAACAGACTAGATACGATTATTCATAGGCCAGATAATTGTTCTGAGAAAATTTCATTGACATCTAAGCCTGGGAGCTCTTACATTCAATTTTATTTACAGAAGTCCTGCATAGACTAGAATGAATATTACATGCTGGCAGAAAGAGCCATTAAAACACTGTGGCATGGAAGTCTCCTTCACAGAACTGTCAGAAGAGACACGAGGTAACTGGTAGCCCTACCTACCTGAGGCATCATCTCTGTGAAGCCAGCAGGTTACAAGTCAGGATGCAGAGCATCCTGGGGAGGCAGAAATGAGGTAAAACTCTCTTGCCCAACCCTGACAGCTACTGCAGCAGGATGCAAACTGGAAGAAAGCAGAAAGTCCCTAAGCTTCATTCCATGTCCATGCCTAGTGGTGAAGCTGCTGTGAAGAAGGGAAAGAAGCACAGTCTCTAAGTCTGTACAATAAAAGAGGGAAGATCTCAAGCATCTTCACTCTTTTTCCTTCTGTTTTCAGACACAAATGCATTGCTTGCTCATGCAAAGCCACAGTTCTTTGTACCCAGACCCCTCCCACAGTTCATTATTGTTCCTGAGCACAAATGTATTGTGTACACATCAGAAATTGCATTATCTTGAAATAGCTACACTTTTCTTCATCCTCCTTTCTCCCATCTTGTGTCTGCTTTAATTGCTTCACTCAAAACTGCTCTTAGAAAGAAGCATCAGCTAGACTTAAGGTACTTAACAAGATTTAGGTCCTTCTGTTTCCTCCCACACAATGTAAGCGGATGAAAATAGAGGCCTTCTACGAACAGATGATCCACGTATTACCTGACATCGTATTCCACTTTGTGACCAAAATGGGGCTGTTTGGGGTTTTTTATTCTCAAAATTTTAAAGAATGCTGCTTTTTCCTGAGTCTTGCATTTTATGAGTGAGTTACCATTCCCTTAGGTCAGAAAAAGGAAGCTTTGATAGCCAGAGACAGCTGGAACATAGCTGATGTAGTATATCCATTATGAGTTTGGTTTAGTCACACATAAAAGTTCTGTTGATTTAAGTATTCATGTGTGTCTAATTCTGCTGCATGAGACAGAGTTTTCAGGCATCTGTGTGCAATATCAATATATCTTTCTATTTACCTACCATGTGAAACAAGGGAATAGTTTGTCAGTCTTGATCATAATTTTTTTCCTCTGTATTGTCCTGCTTTGCCTCTTGCCATGTGCGCATCCCTGCATCCCACGTTTCAATGCCACTTTATTTTGGCAAGGAAATCACCTCAACTGTCACTTACAGATGGTAAGAGGACAACTGGCACTGAAATTTTTCAATTTGCATCACATAAGGGTCCTGGAAGCTTTACAATTTCAACTTAATTTGAATCACATTTCCTAGAGATCAAGTAAAATTGCACACTAATTAAGGGGGGTTCCCGGCTCCTTCTAAGCCCGTGCAACTCTGATAAAGTCAAACCAGCTTTCCTAAATTTAGATCAGCTGAAGCCTTGGTCCTGAATTTTTCTTCTACAAAAAGCTAAGAAATGGGATAAAAGACATATAAGAACAGATTTCTTGCACAAACAGATGGAATTTTAAAGCTTTACTCTGTCCAGGTGTTGAGTAAATCCTCCTTAACTCATATAATGTACCTGTTTAAGTAGTAGAAGGGGCTGGTAGTAATAGCACAAGTACTGCAAAGTATGCTACATGATTCACCACATCATCCAGCTGTACCTTGGGTCACTGCCACTTGAGAAAAAAATTAACTTATCCACATACCTAAGATTTCACACTAAACTTTGTTATATTCCCCATGAAATCAGTGCAGTTATTGGCTTTGATAACTGCACAGTGGGCATTTATAGAAATGATGGGTGTAACTTGGTAGCACAAACAAAACCTTGGTCTATCAGAGACCTGTCGCCTGAATGACACCTGTTGATATCCCAATAATTGCTAATTAATGACAATGTATTTAATACAGCATCTTACACAGCAATGGGTCGGTGGCATGTAGCAAGCCAGTGGAAACTGAGCAATGAATTAAGCAAAACATTCATAAAGTAATATTATTTATAACTCCATACATGTTAGAGAGGAGCTTCAGACGATGAGAGTAAATGTAAAAATATGAAAAAGACAAGGTAAAAAGAGAAGGCAGTAATTATCCTAATTAACACTGGTTTTGTTTAAAATAGGATTTCTTCGTATAGCAGGAATTGAAGAGGAAAAGAAAATGGCACCAGATTTGATTTAGAACAGGCTATGAAGGAAAATCCTGAGGTAGGTGTTAGACATACAAAATGAAGTGAGAACGAAGTAAAATGACAGAACAAGAGAATATGGCACCTGGTACTTCCTTCAACACATTGCAGTTGAACCCTCTCTAGCCAAACCAATAACTTACCATGGATGCTAAATATGGACTTCAAAGAGCCAATCATAGGACAAGAGTTCTTCTCTTACACAGCCTTTACTTCTTTTTAATAACATTTTTGTATTTTTAATTAATTTTGACTTCATAAACTTCCAGGCCTTGGGTGATTTTTTCTAAAACTGGTTTAGAAAAAGTATGCAATTTGTGAAAAAATATTCTGAAATCACAGAATGTCCTCCCAAGAATAACCATTACAGGAAAAGGTCAGTGTCTTTTTTAAGGAGACAGTCCCTCCAATAGGGGCTTGGTTTTTACTTCCCTTTTTCTCTTTTATGGAATGAAAGTACTGAAGGACCACTAAAACACATTTGCTGTATGAGAGCTGGCTGCTTTACACAATATGAAATGGTGCTCAACTTAGTCATGAGATACTCTGCTAAAGCAATAGAGTAATACAGGACTGGGCTGATAGGATGCAACAGTCTGCAGAACTGTCTTGCTACACCACCATAGTCTGAAACTTATGGATACCACAGTCCATAGGGATATTTCCAACATGAATTTCAAAAGCTTGAGAAACCTTTCCAAGTCAGGGGCTGTATTTTGCTTGATAAAAATAAATAATAGCAGAGGTAAAAAAATCAAAAATGCACATTAAACCTTAAAAAAGATAAAAAGAAGTATCTTTTAAAGTTACTGCAGGAAGTCGTTTCCCTTGTTCAAGAGAAAGTCATGTAAGCACAGCTGTGAGTGAATGGGATTGCACGTAGCTCAATCCTGTCAGCACAGTAACATAAAAGGATTGTTTTCCACATGCCACTTGGAAAGGGAATTACAGCTTCTGCCTTCATATTCTCTTAAGAACTGCTGCACGAGAAGATAAAACCTTGGGTCAGTCTTGTCCCGGGATAGATCTTCATCCCTTGACTGAATAAAGGACTTTAATGAATCAAGCTCTTGAGTGGAAATTTCAAAAAAGCATTAGACTTTCATTCATTTCTTAAAATGGTCCTTTTCTGGCTGCCTGATTTCTCGCATGCAAGACTGTAGAGAGATATATATGCCATCTGGTAACATGTTATAGTGCATTTATCTTTTATAATACTCTCCAACAGGTGCTCAGATTATGACCTACTTCCAAATCATAAGGTCAATGTTTAAATCATGGGGGTCATAGTATATATATATACATTTTTTTTAATGAATGCAATTTATAGACTTTAAAGTTAAGATACATTTTAGTATGCAGAGCTATTTGGTGTGGCCAGTAGAATTTTATGCATCCATCCACAAGAGCTGTAAATTGATTTTCTACTTGAACTGTCAAGGTTGCTCAGTAATTTCAAACTATTATAGAAAGATAATTTTCATTATATTTCCAAGGATCTCATTAAAGAAGAAATTTGGTTTTAGCATCTTCTCGCTCTTCATTTTCACTAAGCATTTCTGTGAATCTTCTAGTTTTTAAAATGTAAATAATATGCACACTAATTTATAATTTTTGTGTATATTGTGCGTATATATGCAACTGTGTGTGAAAAGGAAGAAATTAATTACTCCAAAGCTATAGGTTATCTCTTAAACTTAAATGACTTACGTATGCATCACAGAACCAGGATCATAATTTTGTGTGAAACCTGTCTCTGTGTTTAGCAATCCCAGCAGGCGGCTGACATTGTCAACATTCTGTCAATTTGCATCTCCTGTTTTCAACGCTCCTTTTTTTATTATTTGTTACAATCAAAATAACATTAGACAATATTTTACCTATTTTGCTTGCAGCCTGTCCAGGAAAACACACAGACTCCTGTACACTTACAAACAAAACTAGCACAATATAATCAAACTATTTCTTCAGATGGGAAAGCAGCAGAAATTGTCACAGCAAATGTGTTGGTAAACTAATACAAAGCCACGGGGAGGACATGGTAAATTATGCCAAGCCATTGTCTTTTAGGTCAGAGAGTGGGCACAGATACCAAAGTAATCCTGAATTCAGGACTGCAATCCTGAATCCTGTTAGCAAACAACTCAGTGCAGCACAGTTCCCTGTGCTTTTCACTGGTATTAAACAGCCTAATCAGCCTGTAGGTCTATAGATAGACCCTTGTGCTGCTCAGCCAGACTGCCTCCAGCTAGCCAGAGTAGTTTAGTCTGATGCTCAGGCATCTCTTGCCTGTGCAGCAATGTGTGGTACAGTCTATCTTTAGAGGAATCAGAAAGAATGAAAATCGAGAGGAGTCACGAGATGAGTTTATTTCTGTGATTTTTAAAAGCTCACCACAATTAAATTACTGTATAAATTTCTTCAGCATGTAAATGAAATGCAGCTATCCAACTGAGATTTTATTCTTTAAACTTCCAAGGAAAAATGTTATTTACATTCAGAGACATCTGCAATTATTTCTGTGCTGAAATTATGAACCTATTATTTTTTAAAAAATCATTAGTAAACAAACTACGTCCTTTAATTATCATTTTGTCATTTAGATAACTCCAAAGTAAAATCTATAAATTTTCTCCCCCCTCCCCCACATTTTTCATAATCCTTCTGTCGGCATAACTTTCCTTAAAGTCTGAAATACACCTCAAGGTTTTACTTGCAAAGGTAGGAAGAAAAATAATTTCTATGCACAAGAAAATTACCTTCATAGCATAAGTTCATAGCTAATAAAAGTTTCTATTTAGGATTTGTCTTCATATATATTAATCAGTGCTTTCTATCTTTTTTCCCCTCCTCTTGCTTTTAATATAATTTTTTATTGCTGCTAAATGGTTTAAAATACTGTTCTGCATGCAAGCTTGTACATGTGAAGCATTGATTCTGCAACTGATAGCAAATAATTGAAATAACATACTGCCAAAGTCCTGAGCCATTTGTATGCAATGTAAACCCATAGAATCGCTTGCAGGAGTCTGTCATGGGAAAAAGCAGAAGTCTAGAAGCTATTCAGGAACCTTTTTATCTATCTATCTGTCTCTTTCTACACTTTAGCTTACAGCAGTGCTCAAACTGATTGCAATAGTTAAGTCTAAGTTCCTAGTTTAAATCCCAGTCTTGAAAGAATGAGAACTCAGATAGAAAAATTCCCTCCAGGCTTGTTTGACATATGGTTTCTGACAATACTGCCAGTGCAGCATGGTGGAAGAAAGCACAGTTAGAACAACTTTCAGGGTGAATCTTGTACACAACTAAACCCACCTAGGACTCCACCCAGACAAGCTCAAGAACTGTGCTCATGGGAATCTTGTGCAGTTTAAACAAGGCCAACTACAAGGCGCAGCACCTGGGTCAGGGCATCCCCCAGTATCAACAGAGGCTGGGGATGAACAGATCAAGAAAAGGCCTGCTGAGAAGCACTTGGGGATGCTGGTGGATGAGAGGTTGGGCATGACCCAGCCATGTACACTCCCAGCCCAGAAAGCCAGGGGTGCCCTGGGCTGCATCCAAAGCAGCGTGGGCAGCAGGGCCAGGGAGGGGATTCTGCCCCTCTGCTCTGCTCTGCTCTGCTGAGACCCCACCTGCAGTGCTGCATCCAGCTCTGGGGCCCCAGCACAGGAAGGACTTGGAGCTGTTGGAGTGAGTCCAGAGGAGGCTCACTGAGATCATCAGAGGGATGGAGCAGCTCTCCTGTGAGGAAAGGCTGAGAGAGTTGGCATTATTCAGTCTGGAAAAGAGATGGCTCTGGGGTGACTTAATTGCAGCTTTCCAGTACCTGAAGGGGGCCTACAAGAAAGACAGAGAGAGACTATTTACAGGGGAATGTAGTCATAGGACAAGGGGGAATGGATTCAAACTGAAGGAGACTAGGTTAGATTAGATATCAGGAAGAAATATTTTAGTGTGACGGTGGTAAGGCACTGGAAAAAGTTGTGGATGTCTCATCCCTGGAAGTGCTCAAGGTGAGGTTGGATCGGGCTCTGAGCAACCTGGTCTAGCGAAAAGTGCCCCAGCCCATGGCAGGGGCATTGGAACTAAATGATCTTCAAGGTAGCTTCCAACCCAAGCCATTCTCTGATTCTATGGGTATTGACTAAAGTAATTAGTCCTTTACTGCTTGCTTTGCAGTGGATGTCCCTGCTGGAGTCTCAGACTTAGTCCAGAGTTTCACAGTGGGAAAACAGCAAACCCAGGAGGAAGAGAAGTGAAAAAGTGAAGTCTTCGTGCCTCTAGGGGTTTGCAGCTATGTCCTTTGGAATTTGATTTGAAGACTTCTTTCCAAATATAAACAAAGCTCCTTTTTGGGGGAATGGTGGAGGGGCAATAAATCAAAAAGAAAAAGGAGATAGTGGAAAGACAGTAGTAACACAACACAGAAAATAAGAAAGTGTGTTTCTTGTACTTGTACCTTTACTGTACCTTGGCAGGACTAATTTTCAAAAGCATGTTGGTGCTTACACAGGAAAGATGGGCAAACACATGGCTAGTCTGAGCAGGACTACCTATGAACCTGTGCCATTGCTGGGACAGCTGCCCCCTGTCCACTTACAGGTTTGTTTCCTTTTCCCAAACCTCTATTGATCTTAGTTCTCAAGAATGGCAAGATACCTCCCTTCATGCAAATCTTGCATGTTCATATTCCTCCTTATGTCTGATCTTAGTAACCTTTCTCTCTCTACTGCACCAAACATTCTGTTTCCTTTTCCAGATGGTCCAAGACTCTTTCTTACTGTGTTTTCAGAGAAGTATTATCATGCCTTCTCCATGACTGCTATTCCTTTTAGAAAGAGTTTCCTGTGATTGTCAAAGCTACTTCCTCATCCTTCAAAATCATGCCTAGGTATCTTCTGACTCTGTCATTGTAAAATGTCACTGCTTTCTTGCACCCTTACATTTCGACTGTGTATTCCAACATTATGAGATAGCGCTCCTTGGAGCAGGAGCTCTCTGCTGCAGTGGCTCTGCAGCTGGGATCTAGAGCCATCAGAAGGTGTTTCAGTAATACCATCAGCAAAAATATTATCACTGTGCTGAACCATTGTGGTGGAGTTTCTAAGGCTCCCAGAAATTAGCATGACATCCTCTAAGCCTTCACAGGCACAGAAAAGTTACTGAAAACTTAACTGCCAATCTTACTCGGGGCAAACATGCGTTTTGCTCCCTGTATCTTACTGAGTTTACCTTGGTCTGAATATATGACTTACTCTGTGTACTTAAGGCATTAGGAAAAGAAGCCTAGTTTAGTCAGAATAAACTGCAGGAGGTTGAAATGCAACAGATAAATCATCAGTGATTAAAACTTCATATCTCGTTTCCCCTAGAATAACAAATGATTCCTTATTCTCTTGTGGCCTAACAAGCCTTCAACTTGACTCCTTATGAGCCAAACTATGACTTTTCTTTCCAGTGCAATGACTAATTTGTATTGTACCTGGAACATCACCAAAAATAGTTATTCTTTTAGCAATCATAATACTGTAGTCATAAGTACTTACTTACTGCACCACCTTAAAATTTCATTGAAACACCGAGTCCTTACTACACTCTAAAATTACTGAGATCACCTCCCTGCCCTAAACAACTTTCAAAGAAATAGTCAGAAAGAAGACACCAGCTGCAGCAGAACAAAACAAACAAGAAAATATTAGGAGAACCTCCCTTACCCACTGTTTTGAACAACAAATTTTAAAAGGTTGACAAGGCTTCACAGAGACAGATCAGGTCGGAAACTAAATAACATACTGTTGGACATTTCACACTCAACCTTTTCTTTATTTTTTGAACTCTCATGGTTCAATCCCAGCTGTCAACTAAGCACCAACCAGCCATTGACTCAATTCTCCCTCAGTGGGATGGGGCAGAGAATTAGAAAAGTGAGAAAACCGGTGACTTGATAGAAAGACAGTTTAATAGGCAAAGCAAGGTGTGCAGCCATCCCCAGGAAAGCCAGACTCCATCACACATAAAAGTTGCTTAGGAAGACAAATGCCATCACCCCAAACACCCTTCCATTCTTTATTCACACAGCTTTTTATTGCTAAGCATGACACTATATGCTCCTGAGTATCCCTTGGGTCAATTGGGGTCTGTTGTCCCTGCTGTGTCCCCTCCAAACTCCTTGTGCACCCCCAGCCTCCTCTCTGGTAGGGTGGGGTGAGAAGGTGAAGAGTCCTTAGCTCTGTGTAAGCCCTGCTCAGCAGTAACTAAAACATCCCTGTGTTATCAGCTCTGTTTTCAGCACAAATCAAAAATGCAGTCCTGTAGCGGGCACTATAAAGAAAACGAACTATTCCAGCCAAAACCAGCATATTAACCAAAGGAAATAATTTCCCTTTCTCCCCAAAAACGCTTTCACACTTGGCAACCAGTAGGAAAAACTAGATAAAATTATGATTAACCCCCTACTCCTTTACATATTTAACCATAAAAATATTAATGAAATTGTAGCTGTGAAAAGTAATTCCACAGAGCATAATGGTACTAAGTTGTTCTCCACACATCAAAAACCAGTTCAAAATCACATGGGTCTGACTGCCATTTGCACAAAAGCCACTAATCGCCACTTTGGCAGTATAAAGGAGCTTTGAAGTGGTACAAATTCTTGTTCTGCATTCTTATTAAGGCTCCTTCCATCTGTCAGAAACATCTGAAAAAAGACAATGGTAGTGTCTCTAAAAACTTCCCGTCTCATTGTTAAACACACTCAAACTCATGGTAGCTGTTTATTGCAGTGTAAAATTCAGGGAACTTACAAGTCAAGCAACTGCATCAAAGTAACTGCATCTTGTCTCCTCTAGCATTTTACACTGAACTGTCTGTCTGTAAAAGCAGTGATAATCGAGTTTTCAGATAAGGATATAAAATCCTGCATCTTATTAGATTCTATTAGATTTGAATAGGGTACCAAATCATTATCCCTTGGTTTGGCAGTAATGATCACTTCACTATACAAAGGCAGGCTTTTTAATAGGAAAGGGCTCTGCTATTTAACCTTTATTTTAACCTGCGTGTCCAATTTCAGAAAAGCAGGTATATGTTTTAAAGAGGAACATGTGATTAAATCTTTATGAAGCAGAATCTTTATGAATGAGAAATATTAGTAGAGGGATTCTTGTTCTATAATAGATGTTGTTAGTGAGGTGCACGTGTGGATATATCTGCAGAGAGGAGGCACAAACCCACATATGTCAAAACACTTTCAAACGAGGTGGACCATACAGGTGAATAACAGCTGCTGTCACTGCAAAGAGTCTGAGTCTACAAACACAAATAAATATTCTTGCAAGAATCACAGGACTGACTATGCTCTGACTTTTCTCTCATCTGTCTTCATGACCTTTCCTTGGCCTATGTTCTCTAATCATCTTGTAAAGTTTACAGGTCACAAAGCTCAGTGCTGCTTCCAAAGGTCTATTACCATCCAGAGTAAGTTTTCCTAGTTGTACTGCAACCCTCTACGCCAGGTCATTCACAGCTGTGACACCACCAAAAGATGAAACTAATAAACAGGAGGGAAAAATTGTTTATTTTCATTTGTCCTGTACTTTGGAAGTAAGACTGGCTTGGAAAATAATCTGCAATGCACTGACCTGACATTGTACTAGGAGACCACATAACAAATCCCACCCACAAAAACCAGCTTGAATTTCCCAGTGTCACTTATCAAAAACAAAGAATAAATCAATTCATTTATGAAAACAGCAAAAAAACAAAAAAAGAAAAAAACCAACCCAATGACAACAAGAAAATCCAGCCACCACAAAGCAAAACTGAAAGAATCCAGATGTAAATTTGAGCAGCAGTCATATTTGAATGAACCCTGATACCACAACAGTGTTTGAGAGAGCTCTGTATTTGTACTCTTGCACTATGAATGGCTTTAGCAAGCCTGTTTCAGATAGTAGACTGGGCTTATAAAGTTTAACTGTAGCCTGTGGGGAATGCCACCAGCCAATAGTGTCCAGGGACAAACAAAAAAGTTACCCAACTGAGAACAATTCAGGAAATGAGTTTCTACATCCTGGACTAGTCTGTATTGCTGTGTTTCTCCCCCATCCTTAGCTAGAGTTCCTTTGGCTAATATTAGCATTTGCAGATGATCCTTCCCTAAGAAATTATTGATTACTACTTTGAATATCATCCGCTTATAGCTGGCTACTTGCTGTGTTTGCCTAGCCACTTGCTTGCTCCTGTTTGTGCAATGGATAGGTTTGAATCTTAAGGTTTTTTAAGCTGATTTTTAGCTGTTGCCAATACAAGGAGGGCATCTAGGCACACAAATGGTATGCTCCATTTATAGGAATACTCTGATATGAATATTCTATGAACTTGCTTGTCAAGGAAATTGGTTTTGCATGAATCTTAATTTTAAGTGACTAAAGGGATCTTAAATATTATCTTGGTGATTGGTTTTGTATCATTCTTTCAGCTGTATTTCTGGTTATAGGTCCTTGGATAACAGTGAACAATTAATCTCCATCCAAGGAACATATGCTTCTCAAATAATACCTGTAGGTCATTATTAAAGGCAGAGTAATTGTAATTTAACCAAGCAATACGTATAAAGTTATTTTAATCTTTTCTCATAAATCACTTATCTTAGCCATTTAATCAATTAGGTAGAACTCCACTAAAGGCCTGCTAATTTGAGAAAAATCTGCTGGTACAGGGACTTTCAGTACTTCAAAGTATCTCCTAGACATTATCTTTGGAATGGTAGATTGAAAAAAAAAAGGTCTTTCCCCCAAGTAAAAGCGCTGCTCTGTACTGCTCTTTCTACAGAATTTGGTTGACTAGCTCACAGCTACATCACAGCAAACGAAAGTGAGGGGAACTGGAACACTGTAAAACTATGGATTGTGGTCTTCCACTGCTGGCCAGTAAGACAGACAGTATATCCAAATAGTGTACCCCACTAGCCGTACGCACTGCACATTTCGATTCCTGATCCCAAGTGAGTTGAATGAGCGCTGACTGTATATAAATGTTCTTCTACTGGTTAGCAAGCATATAATCTTATTCTTGAAGAATACTTTGTCAAGATAGACTGAACAAAATGAAATGACTATTTAAACTATTCAGTCATCTTTTCTAAATTTTGGCAGGCTATTCTTTACTCAGAGATTTAGTAGTGTAACATGACAACTCTTATCATAGTGAGGGTAAGTTGCTTTTAACAGCAGTGTTGAGCTACTCAGGAGAGAAAATTTAGTCCATAATTAGGGAAATAGAATTCTTCGCTGTCATAGCAGCACTGGAACATCTCACATCTTCAGTTTAAACAAATGAATGCCACTTATGGCATTGGAAATTTATCTTTCAGTTTGATCCTTCTGGATGTTTGCCAGCATGGAACTTGAGGGCTTGAAAAGTGAATCTTAGTGGTACATAATCCTGGCACCTGGTGTCTTTAAAACCACTGCCTGTCAAACCAGCACAAACATGTTCCTGTCTGTTTGGCAGTGCTACTGCAGCAGGTTAAACTGTCTGTATCTATCTTTATAAGAAAAAAAATCTTTATAATTTTTCTGATAATTATTTTTCTAAGAATCATTAATATGCTTTGCAGTTTATATAATACAGAAAATACATGAACCCTTCTCTTTGGCCATCCATATCTTATAATGTAGGTAAATGTGGCAAACATTCCTTACAGTAATTTTCCTGGCTGCTTGTAAGGAGAACTGACTTCAGATTATCTTCCACTCTTTTCCTCTTTATCTTTCTTCTTTTCTTTTCTTCTTTTCTTTCATGATGTGAGGATGGACTTTGTACAACTTGCCGGTTCAGCCAAGATTATCGGTCTGAACGATAGTCTCAATCAACCAAGACAGTAAAATGCATAAATTTCTACCTCTGGCTAATCAAAAGCAGCTGTCCTAAGAGGAGTATTAGCTATAGCCAGGGTGACCTACAAACAGAAAACCTCTGCATTGTCGTACAACTGTTGTATTAGAGTTATCTATAATATCAGCAGCAACCTGTCTCCCTTCTGCATTTATATTTTATAGAAAAAGACACGTCGCCCATAAACTGCTGTTAGAGATGTCCCATTCCCCTGATCATACCAGTATCTTCTCCCAGCACATGGCACTATTGAATAAAGAGAATTGTACAGAGGCTGTGAGAGCAGCCAAGGCTTTAATGCTTCCCTGTCTTTCAAAACAGGGAAGAAACAAAAACAACAGAACCAAACCTGTTTGACTATGTTCTAAATGCATGATTGCATTTTTGTAGTGTCTTCACTTAGGAATACAGACCCATCCTGGTATCATCCTGTGAAATCCAATGACTCCAACAGCACCCAGCTGCTACTAAAGTTTTTGTATTAAATGCACATTCATTTGGTCTAATAAAATTAATTCTACAGCACCTAAAGAAACAGTGGAAGCAGTATCAGAGCCATTAATGTTTCTGTCTGAGAAATGGCAGTGAAAAGTCAGCAAAAACTTAGAATGTGGAAAAAAAGACTGAACATTGTGCTGTTTTCAAAATAATGAACAAAATAAGCGATGATGAATTATACACTGACCATTTCAACTTAAATTACCAGCAGGTTATGTAATAAATGCTTAAATAAATGTATGTAATAAAAAAATAATCTAGATACTGGTAAACAGCTTGCAAAAGACATGAAAAAGAGCTATGATGTACTTTTCAAGAACCCCTTGTGTTAAATCAGTCTAATTGTCTTCTACGAGAAAGAACACACAGATAGCAGTAACTCAAGTGTGGACATGAGCTATCTGATGTTTAAGAATTTTCACTCCATCTGGCTTAAATGATGCTTTCACAATCAAGTCATAAACATATGATCTAGGTTTAAATATCATACTCTTTTTAAAAGAAAAATAATATCTTTTACCAGCAAGCAAATAGAACAATGTCTAGCATGAAGTTTCACCTGGATTTGCGTTTATGCTTCCCTTCATGACTCAGATTATGGAATAGAGTGTATGCTTATGAAATCTGCAAGAAATGTGGGAGTGGAGGAAAGATTCAAACTAAGTTTGACAAATTTGACACAGGGAGTAGAAATAATTAATTAAATTCAAAGGGCAATAAGGGGTGAATTCCACACTTGTGCAGGAATAATCCATTTAAACAGCATACAGAACAACTGCTTAGGAAATACAGCTTCAGAGTAGGGTCTGACATTACAGCAGACGACAGCTGAATATGAGTCAACAGTGCCACACATGTGAAAAAAGTATCATCTCCAGGACCTCCTGAAAGAATAAGAATCTGCAATTCTTGAAGAAATTTCATGCTGAGGCAGCTGCAGCATTGGGAACAGTTTTGAGCAAAACTTTCCAAAAAAGAAAGTGCAAGAGAGTATTCAAAGAATGATGAGAGGACAGGAAAATCACCTGTCATTTGTTTAGTTCATGGCGTGAGCTAAAATCAGGAACACCAAAAAAAGTTAAATTGTTTTGTCTAAAGAGGAGAAGATTGAGGAGGTAGCAGATAATAAAGTATGGCTGCCAAACAGAGAGGGAATAATCTGTCTTTCATGTTAATGACAGCTAGTGCAACAGATAGGAGGTTGAAATTGTACTAAGAAAAATTCAAGGAGGATTTAAAATATATTCTTCCTTTGGTACAGATGGTGAACTACTGAAATAAACAGCAAAGAGGAAAGGGACAAGTTGTTTAAGAATGAGCTAACTGAGCATTTGTCAAGATACATCTTTCTTAGAGGATACAATGGACTACCTCTCCCCCTCCCACCACCAAAAATATCTTCTAGTCCTATTTTTCTGTTATACCTTTCCCTCAGTCTATTACATTTCCTTTGTCTGGATATGCATTAGACTATTTTTTTCATTTGCTATATAAATGTTTTATGATATTAACTAAATCCCATTAAATCATCCCTTAGGATGAGTTATCAATAATAGTATCAGCTTCTAGAAAGTTAATAAAATGTCCATTTCTTTGAGATATGTCATTTCAGCTTTGCAGTTAACTATCCTGCATTTGATCACTGCTGAGCTGTTTACTGTTGTATCTTTGGGGTTTGACAGTCTTTTTTTGATAGATAATGATTTATTCTTTCAGCATCTCAACATTATCCATTTAACTAAATAAATAATACTACAGATGAATATTATATATCAATGGCTTACACTGATGCATGGATGAACCAATACTTTCTAGCAGGCCACATTCTTGATATAAAAAGAATAAATTTTTTATATCAATTCCAAGATTCTTAATCATTTACAGGATATATTCTGTATTATCATTTATAGGGTGTAACTCTAACAAGATTTCAGTGTTTTATGATCTGAAAGCAAACAGTAAACTACTAAATATAGTTCATATTGTTTAATGGAAATGTCAAGCTGAAAAAATACCTACCTCAAAGAAGAATTTTAAAACCAAACCTCCTATTTGAGCAATAGTTTGTGATTTAGAGTAATTAGAGATGCAATATTGCTTCTTGTGCAGATCACTTCTTTCAATATCAGTTGTCTATTTTATTCATACAATCAACAATCACAAATCAGTGCAGAAAGGCAATGATTCCATCAGCCACTTATGCCTATAAAAACATTGCTGTAATAACTTTAAAAAGAACTAAGTACTGGTCTCTAGGGAAAGCTGTAGAGTCTGTAGTCCAGAAGTAGAACACAGGCATGAGTAGCATTTAGACGACCCAAAACTCTACCTGTGGTTGCATCACTTACAACACACAACATTAAACTCCCTTCTGAAGGCTCTCTTGAGATGGAAAAATTGTTCATGTGTGGCATTAATCTTCATTCTTTACTCCCCAAAATAGGATGGCCACAGCAAGTTAAGCCAGTGCTTATTGAGGGTGATCCCCAGCCCTTGCAAACTCCAGAATCATCCCTGCCCTCTGTCTGGCAGATTTCTGTTAGACCAGGCCCAGACCATAATAGAGCCCAGACGGACAGACTTGGAACACTGCCCTGTGACCGGCACTGGTAGCTTGCCTATTGCAGTCTTTACCCCATCTCCTGTGGCACCAGTCAGGACTGGATTGGCCTCTGATTTCTGATCCCCAGACTGAATCTAGTTTACCTGAGGCATTCACTGAAAAACAGGAAATGGGCAGAGATGCCTTACACACAGCCGTTTGTGGTCATATATACTCCAGAACGTGAGAGTCCTGACACCACTGTACTGCCATCACTTCCTTTCATTTACCTGGAGACAGCCTTGAACCTGAAGTTCACCACTGACTGCAAAAGAAGGTTAGGATTGTATTATAGATCCTCTATATCATCTTGCAATGCAGAGCCCGAGTTGGAGGCACTTGAGAAAACACTTAAGGTCTTGCTTTAGCCAAATTATAAAACAAGAGTTATTCAAGAGTTCTGAAGCAGCAGAGGAGAATTTGTGTTCAGGACTGCTCTGGAGTTGTGAGTTCTTTCCTGTGGGGGTGGTGCGACACAAGAACAGGTTTCCCAGGGAAGCTGTGGATACCCAGTTTCTGAAAGTGTTCAAGACCAGGTTGGATGGGACTTTGAGGAACCTGATCTTGTGGAGGGTGTCCCTGCCCATGGCAGAGTGGTTGGAACTAAATGATCTTAAAGGTCCTTTCCAACCCAAACCATTATTTGACTCTATGATCCCAATTGAGCAGAAAATACCTGAGAAACTTGAACAAACTTTCCCTGGACGTCCTTTTTTTTGCAATAACTACAGAAGGAGACTAAAAATTCATGTATCTTTTAAATGACAATATAAGGTTACATCTATCCAGGTTTAAGGAACAAAACAAATAAATTTAACCACTACATTAAGGCCTTGCTCTACCTATACTCTCTCTACTCCGATATCTTTGGCAGATTTGTTATGGGCTCGAAGGAATACAAAGAACAGAGGTACAACCTGTTCTGAATCAGTGTGAAACCCCCACATTAATGCCATAGTTCCAGTTTTCCCCCAAAGTAGTGTGACTTTTTCCAACTGATTTCACTGAAGTTATTCCTGATTACCTTCAGCACTTGATAACCAAAGAGCCCTTTCTGAGCTCTTCATAGTACTGCTTCAGTACTGCAAACCTCACACTTGCCATTCCAGTCTCACTTTACATAATGATGAATATCACATTTCATCACCCAGCTACTAATAATGCACAAAGAATTGCCTTTGTTTTCAAAATGAAAAAAAAATCTTTTAAATCTGGCCTTTCTTCGTATGCTTCTCCTTTAGTCAAAGCTCATAAACAGGTGATATTAAAGCACACTATGCAGTCCTTTCAGACTGCATTACCCATGGGTATGCACAAAGGAAAACTACTTCAGTATGAAAAATGAATGTAATATACCATAGAAATAATCCCTGAATCTCAATTAACTTGGCTTCTGAAGGATTACAGAACAAAAATCAAATTTTATTTTATTTACTAATTTGTTGCCTCCAGTTAGCATGTGCTGTTCCAAGATGCATTGGAATTGCTGTCAATAGGAATTGAAAAATCTGATTGTGAAAGGTTCTGTTAGGGAGCAGTGTACATGTTGGGGCAAACTTTTTTCCCAGAAAGATTGTCAAACTGGCAAATTCATCTCTTAGCTTTCTGAATGTTCATTCAGATAATAAAAAATATTTAGGAGAAACCGATAACCTGACTGTATCCATTCGTGCTCTTCCCATCCCTGACACTGCTGCAAATCTGGTTCCCATTTATTCAGAAAGGCCATGAATCAGAGTGGTTCATGATCATATTTGCAGAAATCACACAATTACCCAGGTATAGATTTATTCAGGGAATTAAGCCCTCATCAAGAATGTATAAGGCTCTAAAAATACAACAGACAACATCACTAATAATTCAGTGCATGATGTCTATTTGATATGGCATGAAACAGCCTTGTAGAGAAGATGCTCGGACTGGCTTTAGATGTCTTTTTACCCTCAGGTTTGAAAATAGGTCTGGATGCAGTACCAGCAGCTTTTTTTGTTTTCGTTCTTTGCAAGATGAAGTCTAAAGATGACAGCAGTAACTCTGAAATGCAAATTCATAACAGCCACATGGAAACAATATAAACTGTATTATAATGTGTTAAAGATGTCTTAACTCACTTAAGTGAATACTCTACCAAACTTCTGAAATACTGCTGGGAGTTGGAAGATCACATGATAAGCAGTGCAGTATTCTTCTACTGCCCTGTCAATCCATCCTCATCCTCACCATTAAGTCTTTCATTTATTCTGTTTTCTCTGTCACTCCTTGTATGCCTTTTCATAAAATGGAATCCAGGGATTTTTCAGGCTCAATTTATCATACAGTAGAGGTTGAGACATCATATCTTTCCCAGAAATTTATAGCTGTGTGACTAATAACTTTTCTTTTCAATGACAGTGCAAACTCAGTCAAGATAGAAATATCACTAAGTTATGACCATTTGTCTGGGATAAAAAACTTCACAAAAATGAGTTGATGGTTTCACTAGACCACTGTTCTCAGCAAGACCCATTACAATAGACACTAATAACTCAAAGATTAGACTAGGCTAGCAAAATTATATTCCTTAGATAGTCTTCTTATGATTTCATAACACAGACATACCACATCACTTCTATAGATTTGACAGAATAAATAATTCAGGCTTCATGGAAGTGCTATGAAGATGTGGTCTTTCATCATCTTACAAATACTCATTTTTTTTCTGGAGAAAAAATTTTCAATGATAAGAAGCTAAAGCAAGTGTTATATTAACATTTTTAATACTGATGTTATTTGTATGCATAGAGGCAGAATTTTTCAACTATTTCTATGGCCATGCCAATAATCAGATATAATTTCCTTAACTAAGTAGGTATGTAACACACAGAACAGTATACTGTATGTGCTTAATGTCTACAGTACTGCATGTATTCTTACAGGTGGCGTTGTGGTTTCACCTGCTAAACATTTGTTGTGGATATTCAGTGCTTGTAGAGTCCTTCACCGAGTTGACCCAAAAATACTTTATGTTAACTATAAATATCAACCAGGTTAATTAAACCCGATATGCAGCATACTGAATATTGACTTGCAATACAATTAGTAAACAGTGCTTAGATCTAGGAGACATTGGCTGTACTCCTGACTGCTCTTGATTCTGTGGTTCTGGACAATATCTCTTAATGTAATATAATTACAGATTTATAACTGCCTACATAGGCCTTAACTTTAAGGGGCAGTGGATTCAGCTGGTTGCAAGTTCTTCTAGTCAGAGATGCTCCCTGAGATGGAATCATGTTGCCCCAGAAACTCACTGTATCCCACTAGAATTAAAGTAGTCAGTAAGAAAAATTATGTTGTTTAAGCTCCAAGGAGAAATAGTGCAAGCAAAGGGACCGGTAAACATAGAGGCAGAACACTTAAAATGTTTAGTTTTGTATCAGTAATTGTATCCTTAAAGATCTATTATTTAATATAATTTAATAGTTTTAGTGCACTTTATATTATCTTAAGCTTTTAAAAAAACTATTTGTATTTCTTTTGGAAACTTTTCAGTTTTATATAGAGGAAAACTTGCTTGATATACTTTTTGTTCTTCAAAAACCTAAGAATAGTCACTTTTTCCTACCTTCAGTCTCACTCACTAGATAAACTGTTTTGCAGAAAACTAGCATGAAATCTAAAGAAGCACTGAGTTGTCCAAAGTGCAGGCATTAAGGGCTTATGTGCAAAAGAGCTTGACAACTTTTCCCATGTCTCCGACATACAGTTTATTTGTTTATGGCTTATCAGGAAACTAAGCTTCCTGAAGGTGCCTGAACTTGTGTTACTGAAGACAGGCAACAGCTGACAGCAAGCAAGCTGACAGATTCTTTGCTTAGAGTGCAAGAGACAGTTTTTCAGCTGAATGATGCAGGTATCTCATTCCAACATTAGTCTAGAATTCTCTCCATCTCAGCAAAATGCTTTCGTTTGACCCTCTGCTGTGAAGTAGGAGGTTTAATCCCATCCAGGAAATTCAGGAATCAAACCTACATATGTATTGCCAGAGAATGCTCTAATTGCAAAGCTCTTCTGCAAAAAGCAGCCAGTGGCTTGTTCTCCCGCAGAGTGTGCTTTTTACATACTTTTTACACTTATGTTCCTGGCGGTAGTGGCATGGAAGTCAAGGAGAAAGGTGTTTTACTGGATACAGCCCCTTTGGCACTCCCTCTTTGCTGATTTAGCCATTCCCTGTTTAGTCTACTAAACACGGCCGCAAATCTCATCTTTTGGCATCCACCTTTCCCCATTCACTGTCCTTCAGCTTTGTCTCAATTGTATTCTTGAAGTCAGGCCACTACACCTGTGTGCTGTCACCCTGGCTGCCGTGGCAGGTAAGGCCCTTGGGAGCCTTTATGCAATTGCATTGTCCCTGTTTGTATGTTTCTTCCTTCTCTCACCATTAGTTGTTCTGCTCACTGACTAGTTTCAAGCCTGTTTTACGGAAAGGTCAACGACTGAAAAACATATACAACACTTGTAGCAGTGATCAAGCAGACCATCAAGCAGATGACGAAGCAGAGAAGAAAGAACCTATTAACATCCCAAGTAAACAGTATGGTGATGCAGGAACTAAAGATGTTGTCAGTGCTAGAAAACCTAAGGGGGATGAAGTTCCTCCTTCTTCCTCTCCTTTCCCCCACTTACTAACCACGAGAAAGCTTCACTTGGACCTCACAGAGAGACATACCAAAATCAAACAGCCATGGGATGCAAATCTGCACGAAGCCAAGATCTTTTGGTTTCCTGTACTCAAAACACTACTTGGATCACCCCATTCCTGATAATAATTTCACACAAGAATATCAGAAGCAGCCATCACACAGGCAAAAGGACTAACTGTCAACAGATAATTTATGGGAAAGATTTTGATTTGTTCTGCTCACACATTGTCAATTCACAGCCAGATTCCTACTAAAGAAGTAATTCACCAGGTATTTTTCGCTCTTTAAGAGTGTACAGGATATTCACGCGTTCACACTATGAAAGATTAAATGGTTGTCTCTTTTATTCCACAGTTAACTGTAGCTGCTCCTTCGGATAGAACAAAATTAATCAATCCCACACATTTTCATGGGAGGCATTAAAACTTTCAAACTTGTAGTGAAGAACTTGAAAACGCTTCCCTGAACATTTTCACTTTTTCTGTCTTAGGGCTGGTGAAGCAGGATGTTCTGGCACACAGCTGTAAGGATGATGGCCAACACTTGTACTTTTGTGTTCTGATCCCTTAAAAACAGGTGTTCTAAAAAGACAGATGCACTTCATAAACCCAGAGATTATCGGGGTTACCGGAAAGCAACAAATGCTATGAAAAGTTGTAGCTTATATAAAACAGCTTCAGTTTCCTATCTGGAAGAAAAAGAAGTAGACCTGCTACGGAACTTAAGAATGAGATCAGAACTGGTTTTTGTCAGCAAAAACTCAAAGAATGTTACCTAGTTCCCACAGCAAAAATAAAAAATAGAAAGGAAAAAAAAAAAAAAGAAGATGAAGACATAAGAAGCCACCTTATGAAATATCAGAGAAAAAAAGAGGTAGCATTTCAGTTTGTTGCAGGCATAAAATCACAGAATCATAAAATGGTTTGCTTTGGAAGGGACCTTAAATATCATTTTGTTCCAACCTTCTTGGCATGGGCAGGGAATCTTCCACAAGACCAGGTTACTCAGAGCTTCATCCAGCCTTGGGATGGAAAGTCCACAAAATCTTTTAATCTATAGATTTTTTTGAGTCAAGATGTATAGTAGAGGATGAACACAGAGGACACTGAGAAACCAAGGAGCTGTCTAAGAGTCATGCAGCTATCATTAAATGTCCAGGGGCTTGACTAGACCTCTTCTTTTTAGGTGGGCCAGATGGATATACTAATGAAAGGCAAAACTGAAGCAACAGATATACTTAATGTATACCCCAACAAGCTTCTTTACAAATAGACTGAAAATATGCAAGCACAAATTTAGTAAAGAATGATGCTTCATCATTGTCTTGCTTTGCTCATGAATGAGTGTAGGAATTACGTACTCTGCCTCAGATTCACATGGAATGTCTTCATTTTATTTTCTCAGCCATGAAATAAAAATACACTGAAAAGAAACATAATGTTTCATTTCAGTACTTAGGTTTTTTCACCTTTATGCAATAACTGGTACCATGTAGAAACCCTTGCTAAGACAGGAAACAAGGCCTTAAAACTCACTGTATTGAATTTTCTAAAAGACATCAGTGTAGCAGGCTGATTTTTCATTTAAGTGGAGTAATATAAGAACTATGGAATCACTCATCCTGCTGAAGTACTGCCCATGCAGTGCAACAGTTGCCTGTAGTGCCCTGTTAAAAGATGCATCTTTGCAAAGGCTTCCAAGCATTCAAAATACAACTCCTTTTTCAATTATTTCAATTGCAGTAGGATCTGCGGTGCTACGTTTTCTTCCAAAGTCAGAGGAAAATATTGTTCTGCCTATAATAAATTTACAAAAGTCAACACGACAAGGTTCCTCTGACACTGAATTACACTGCACTGGTGTAATTATTACTCTTACTATGAAGGACCAGGCAGACTCATTAGTGCATAATGTGATGATCATTCATGATGCTCATGGAGGGGGTTGAGGAAAAGCAAAAGCTTGCTCATTGGTGTGCTACTCTTGAAGGTCAGAGGCCATCTTTGGTCTGCTGCAGATTGAGATATGAGAAATCATTTAATTTGCCCATCAGTGCCCATCTGAAAAGTTCTGGGCATTGGTTCAGACCGTGAAGCCAGTGAGTCTAACCAGATCATCTGAACATCTCCTTAGGACCAGCCCTCTCCATTTACCTAGGAGAAAAGTAGTTGAAATGCCACCAAACTGGGCCATGAAAAGAACAATGGAGCAGTACAGATGATCAGTGTCCCACCGCTCACAAATAATTTTCTGGCTTGCTTGTTCAGTCTTTGAGTTACCTTGACAGACACAACACACTGACACAACACTTTTCTTTCCCTATCCCTGTTACTTCCTACAACTAAAGGAAAATTGGGAGATCCTACAGCACACTGATTATGAGCAGAGGCTGGAAACAACTAAAGGAAAATTGGGAGATCCTACAGCACACTGATTATGAGCAGAGGCTGGAAACACAGGAGTCATGGTTTCTTCAACATTCATGCTGAGAAGCACCAGTTCTAGCAAACCAGCAAGAGCAGATGTATAACTGAGTACTACTCCTTAATGCTGGGTTAATCCTGAAAAAAATGTTGTTTGTTTTCCCCAAGGCTTCTTCTAAAGAAGTTAGGCCTGACATATTTCCTGGAAGAAAAGACTGCAGTTCTACCAGCCTTTGATAACTAAGTGGCCTACTGACAGGATGGAAATACTAGAGAAGACCCTGGTTTCCATATCTCTTTTATCAATTTACAGACACTATAAATATAAATTTGCAGCCACAGCTGCAGAATAAAAGGATGTCTGTGTTCGGTATCAGGCATTCTTCACCCATAAATTGTTCCAAACTAAACTCAGTAAAGACAAAATGAAAGGAAAGGTGTAACTGGAGGATTTCATACTCATGAATTTAAGGTGAAAAGTTTCAACCCCATTGCATTTATGGTCTTGTTTAGGGGCCCCAAACTAAAGCTCTGCCAAGGGAAGAGCCCTCATCTCAGCATTTCTGGGAAAGCCCAGCTCCTTCTTGAGATCATCTGTACAACACCAAGGTAATTTTAGCTCTCCATCTAAAATAACATAGGAATAACTGTACTACTGTAACTCATAAGGGCAGCAGAAAGAACAGGCATTTTGAAGCATCCAGATCCTATGGGATCATAGAGAGAAAGAAGGAGAATAAACTTTGGATTTTATTGTTAAAAAAAACTAGAAGGGAGCAGAACTGGGTTTTCTTTTTTCTTTCCTTTTTTTTTTTT
>VYXC01003054.1:104587-127528 GCA_013397175.1 Platysteira castanea
TGTTTTTTTTTGTTTTGTTTTGCTTTGTTTGGTTTGGTTTGGTTTGATTTTGGTTTTGGGGCTGGGTTTTTGTTTTTTTTTTGAGAGTCTGTTAGGTTTTTACAAAGCATAAAGCTTTTTTCCAAGTTCTTAGAAAAACAAAGCAAAGAAAACAAAGACAGTCTTTCCAATGCCACAGCTAGACAAGCTCAAACTTGGTAAAACAGTCAACCCACGTAAAAATCAACTGAGTCCTTTCTCTATTACAGTTTCATGATGAAGCAAATCATGTGATCAGTGCCCTCACTGAAAACCACATTTATATATATATATATAGTCTTTGAGCTTTCAGTTTTAAATATTTTCTAACTGCTCTACCATGTTTTTTGTCTTTTTTTTTTTGGTGGGGGAGTGGGAGGAGGTGCATATTTCCAAAAAAACATTAGGGCTGCAGGTGGCTGACTGGAGCCAAGAGTCAGGTGAGCTCAGCTGAATTTGTGGAGAAACAGTCTTCTTATGGGCATCACAGAGTGACTGAAAACCACCACTGGTCTTATAGCTCAAATATAGCTTCTCAGCAGGCTTTTCTCCCCATGCATATTAATGTTGCTGACCAATTTTTTCATGCCAGAAGCCCATAACTCACCCAACAACTACATTAAAATTTTCTGCATGGGGTGAAGAAGGGGCATTGAAAACATGAGTTAATCATTGGAGGGGAAAGCAAAACAGAAAAATGGAAGGGAGGTTTTATTCAAAGTTTTAGACTGAACAATAAATGTTTGGGATAATTTTTTTCTAAATACTTTACAATTAGCGTCTTAGACAGTTTTCATTTTATGTGCTGTGCCACTGATTAGATATAACTTCACTGAAATAAAATCAAACCAGAAATTTAGCCCATTGTAACAGATCTTGTCATTCTCACAGGAAATTATCCCGTGTTTCCAGCATATTTGATGTTCAAGTTTATTTTGTCATTCAATATAGGATGACCGTGGCTACCAGTTAACAAGGGACCTTGTCTACTTAATAGAGCTGACAAAAGGCACATAAAAGACACTAGAATATACATAATACTGACTAACTATGACTAAATCCCACATGGCACAACTTTAAGAAAGAACACTTGTGTTCTTAATCTTTCACCATGACTGGGGGCTTTTATTTCTCCCATAGTGTCACAAAAAACTGGCATGCAAAGCCTCTGTCTCAATGAAGTGTATAAATCTAAATGAAGTTTCCTTATGCACTGGGATTACAAGTTAGGAAAAAAAAACGGACAAAACAGCCAACTAACATAATGGAAATTTAAAAGCTAGACAAGCTAGGAAAATGAAGAATGTAACTCTCAACAGTATTTGAGAGAAGCCACCTAGAAAGACGGTGTATAAATTGGACTGGCAGAAGAAACTTGGCTGCACCACAAATTCTGGCCTTGGACAGGCAGATATCACTTCTTGGTTCCATCGTAATAAACACAACAGTACAGAACTGTGTATAAAATAAATGTGGTTTATACATATAAAAATTATTCAACAAGAGGGGAAATAATCTGCTTTGTGAAAGGAAGGGTTAAAGGATTTCTCTTCTCATTACTTCACATTATTTTTCCTGTGTGAAGAAGTGCACTCAAGTATTCCATGGACTACATTTATGAAGGGAAAATAAATCTTTTGGATGTTACCCCAAATACAGAAGGAAAAAAGAAGGTACAGCTGGCAGTATGTGACCTGGTTTCTGAGTGTAGAATGGGGGATAATAACTCAGAGACACCACAGTGTTCAAAATCCACATTGTTATAACTGAAGATATGATTTCTGATAATTCATCTTTTGGTACAGCTTCTCTGGGCCCAGTGAGATCTAAAGGAGTCCCACTATGATATTTTATAACCTGTAAGGTAGGTGCGAGCTCCAGAGGTGCTGATGGCATTACCTGACAGGGTTGCAGAAGCTTGTTTTCCAAAAAGAGTGCATAATTTAACCAACTACTTTCCTGCATTCTGTTTCCTAGATGTAAGATTTTTCACGTTTCAGACAAAAAGAGAACAAAAGTGATTATTACATCTGAGAGAAAAAAAATCCTTTTCTACCAAAGGACCTTTATACCTGTATGCATGTATTGCCCAAAAATTAAAGTGGGAAAATACAAATTATTTAAGATGCAGTATAACCAATATGATTTGTTTCCCTTCCCTAGGAGTTATTGTCAATACTACAGAAACTCGAAGCAGGTACAGAAATGAACTTAATTTTAACAAAGATTCTATGGTTCAAGTGAGTGTGTTACCACATTCTTATAGGCCCAAACTCCCTTCTTTTCAAACAGTATTTTCTGAACTGTACTTCCAGTTCTGAAGTATGATGCGTACATAAAAATTAAACAGCTGAACAGTTATTTGCATGACTAAAGCCTAAGATGTAGCCTACATGAAGTTTGACATTACACTTAAAATGACGTAGCAGTCAACA
This sequence comes from Platysteira castanea, assembly GCA_013397175.1. Classification (NCBI taxonomy): domain Eukaryota; kingdom Metazoa; phylum Chordata; class Aves; order Passeriformes; genus Platysteira; species Platysteira castanea. The sequence continues at coordinate 107,041 of VYXC01003054.1, forward strand.
TCTTTAAAATGGCTGTTTTCAACAACCTAGATTTTGATAGTGTTTAAGACCCTCATGTAGAGCAACAAGGGGCATTTTCCATGAGAAGTAGAGATTTAACAAAAGCATTTAAAAAATATTTCATTCCTATGCAATCTTTCCTTTTTAGCATCCTTACCCATGCACATGAAAACATGAAACTTATTTTTTTCCAGCTTGCTCTTCAAGAGTGGCGCGGTTACAGGTTTAACTTCCACTCTTAGACTGAGACAAATTGCTCTATCATTACTATTTTATTTTTACAGTCATTCCAACCTAAAATTTCCTCTCAGGAGTGTGGCTTTTTATTAGCCTTTTGAAAACACTGGGTCAGAAAATTCAAACTATAAAGCAGCCATTACTTGGTTATTGATGCTAACCCTTTGATAGGTCTGAGGAAGTCAGGTACATTACGTCTGGGCCTTTGAACATTTTTTTCCTTTTCATTTCAGCAAGCATTAACATCAGAGACATCAAGCTAATCCTTTCAGCTTCTAATCAGTGTTGTGGACACTTTTATTTCAGCAACTGAGCCTCTCTGCAGCTATTGAGAATTTCAAGTTGAAATGTTAATGATTATAAAAATGTCAGTGAGATGACACAGTGCCCCTTTCTGCTGCCTATAGTTTTGTAGGAAAACAAAGTTACTGGAAGTAGCACATGTTCATGCTGGGGAAGTACAACATTTCTGCAACCATCTTACATGTGTAAACTGACTTTTTAGAAAAGACACTATCCTAAAGTACTACTGCTAATAGATCAGCATAGCTCTGTCTGTTCTGGTCAGTGCCCTCTTTAGTCATCCTCCAGGAGGGACATGAGATGGCCTTTCTGGTATTCAATGACTCCACGTTACCCGTGTCCTTCTGCAGTGAGCTTCCCTGGTGCAAGTTGAGAATCTCAGACCTCAAGACTAGACTTTTCTTATGGTGTTATGTTTACCTCCTCTAGAAGATATCTGTTGTCCACCAGAGAGATTCCACAGAAAAGTCAGAGTGAGTGAAATAAAAGTTCTTTTCTGACTGAGCCTGTTGAAAGTCAATACTTGTTCTTAAATGATCAAGCTTAGTTTACTTTCTGTTTTCCCTCTCTTATGACCAAACAGCATGAAATAAAAGTGAAGAAGGTGCTATTAATTGCTTTTTTAGTAACATGGAGCTGTTAGGGACCACACTTTAAACCCCCAGGAAAAAAAAAACCAAAAAACAAAACACACAAAACAAAACAAAACAAAACAAAACACACAAAACAAAACAAAACAAAACAAAACAACAAAAAATTCCTTTGGTACAAGCCAGGATTTTCATATAAGTCCCAAATTCCCAGATCTCAGAACCCTAAGAGAATATTAAATCTTATGATGATTAATCCATCCCCCCTCAATAATTTACAAAAATAATAAGACTTGATAATACTGAAAATTTTAAAACTTTTGTCCATTACAGAAGTGCACTAAAGAGCTTAACAAGTTTTCTTATTTTTGCAGGGGAATAAACTCTTTCTCTTCTACCTGCAAGAAAACTTTGCTTGAGGGTGAGGGGAGAGACAGCTAGATTCTTGAGACCTAAATGATGCAGAGTAATTACTCATTGTCCCTATTCATAAAGGCACAGATGCTGCTAGAAAGAATATCAAAATAATAATTGGTCAAGACTTCTAAAATCATTAACAAATTTCAACATGTTACTGTATTCAAACATTGCTCAAATCTTTTTTGTTTACTAGTGGTTTTCTTATATTAACTCCAGAATACTTCAGTACTAGTGGAATATTTTGACCAACTTTGCTGAAAGCATATATGCAAAAAACTTAATGCAGAATTATGGTACCCAGAAAACATCATACACTCCAGGATTTTCATCTCTAATCTGTGCTGCTAAAATACTTGTAAAAGGCTTTATTAATCATCTCTCCAGTCAAAATCATCAGCAAAACCATTTTTTACAACTCCAGTACAAATTAATTGGTGTAACATCTGCAAAGTCTTGCTGAGACTGAGCACTGGTAAGCAACACTACTACCCCTCCATAACACTTTTATATATAGAATCAATGTTTAGCAAAAGCTGAATAAATAGTAAGGGTTATCTGCCATATTACAGCTCGCTTTGATGTATCATGATAGGTTAAGCTCTTAAAATAGACCTCATGCTTCAGAGTTTAGAAACTTCTAAAGTTTATGATAGCTTTAATTGATATACTTCTAAAGAACCAAGTCCTCTTCATATCACTGATTTTATTATATGAACAGGTGGGGCTGAAACGCATTATTTCTGGAAAGGCAAGTCAGGTACATTTCTACTTGAACCAGTGGGCACTGGTGTTTCATTCCCTTCCACTCTACACTATATATATTCTACAGCAGAAACTGTTTTCATTTTGCCTGCATCTTTCTAGATGGGTGATGGTGTTTATTTAGTGACCAAATTTGGAGTTTCCCATAATTTATGTATAAAGATTTCAGGGCTCTCAACAGAATAATAGTTTTTATTTCCAAGCGTTTCTTGCAGTAATTTCAAAGGAATATGGGTGCACAAATCACAAAATTATACTCATTCTTTCTGGTGACATTTGTCATTGGCAAAAGTGTGCTGTGGATTTATTCACAAGTTTCTCTCTAAGCAGGGGCAGGGCTGTTCTCACAAACCTCCTTGGCAAAACATAAGTCACATAGATTGGATCTTTCAGGGTTCATGCTTGAATTTTCTTGAATTGTCACTATTCTGACTTAAAGACAGATCTTGCATTTTTCCTGTGACGGATAATGTTGGATAGCTCTTTTCTGCCTTTTTTTTTTTAATTCACCTTGGTCCTCTGCTCATGAAACAGTCTATTTCAATTAGGTAAATGTGTGCATACAGTGACCAGCTTTGTCTCCAAAGTATTTTGAGGACATTATTTACAGCCTTTCATTGTTCCAGCTTATGAATTCCAGCCTTTTAGAGCATTAGCCTTTTTTGATTAATTTGGAATTCCGGTATTAACATTTGGTTTACTGTTTTTCAAATAAGGAAAAAAAATGCCCCAACAATCTCTATTGACTAAAGTTTCCAAAATAATATTTACATATTCATCTTTGCAGTTAAATAAAAAAGCCAGTACTAATGCAAGCAATAGTTTTCCAATAAATGCAAACTACTTTGGCCTTTCCTGGGTCCTTATAAGACAGCTGACTCCTAGAATAAATGACAGTAGCATTTTCAAAGCTGCTAAATTATTCCAATCCTACTGAAGCAGATACTGTCTGGCATGAAGGATCCTAGGACTGGTGAATCTGAAGAGACGGGAGTTAACTGAGTGAGCAGAATTCACTGTTAAAACTGTGATAAAGAGCTTAAGATAAAAGGAGAGATTTATATTGAAATACAAGCTTACAGTAGCAGATCAGTTTAATTTACTCCGCCATGTAGTAAGCAAAAAGCGTGTAAAAGGTGGGTAGACAGATTTGACTTGTGGATCAATATTCTGTTGATCTCTGGCCACAAAACAATTAATCTCTGCAGTACAGGACAAAAGTAAAGGGGAATTTAGTGTTAAATCAGTTACCCACAATCTGAAATTGAAAAAGCAGTATTGATAATGATGGTTAGCACAAGTTCCTCCTATTAAGTGATATCATCCAGTGCATTCATCGTAATGTATTAATTACACAGTGCAGTCAGCTTGATCTCCTGGGCTAACATCACAGCAATCCATTGCAGCAGTGTCTCCACCATTCTGCTAAGAACTACATTTCCAAAGCCCAGTCTGAACTTCTTAGAGAAAAATTAAATTTCAGCTATCTGCTATAAGCTCTCTTTATCTACACAGCTCACATTTGGGAGGGAACACAAATCTTTGGAAAATAAATGTAGACACAATATCAGCATTATGTTAATACACGTATAAATTCAGTTTGGAAACCATCTTTATTTGCCAGATCTCCAGACAAAAAAATCAGTAGACTTTAGGAGACACAAAGAGATTCAGTGTTCTTAAAAATAAACCAAACAAATGGTTGATAGCACAGGGGATTATACTAAAAAAGAGAAAAGGAGAGGAAACAGATAATTACTCTTCCAAAAATGGGATATTTTTTAAGGAACAGATAGAGATACAGCATGCATATTAAATTCATACTGGTGATGATTAAAAAGCCACTATGCAATGGTACTAAAAGAATAACTGTTTGAAATTACAGGAATATTCCAAAGACTAACATTCTTACTTCTGGGCATCCTCTCAAGTAGTTGAAAACTCATCCCTCATTTTAAAAAAGTCAGACCTCACCAGTTCTCTCCTTATCATTTGCAGTTGTACCATGAGTTGCTCACATGAATAGTTCAAACATTTTTTTCTTGTTCCTCATCAGAACCAAGACTTGTCAGTTTTCCTCATGAAACAGGGGTAGACAAACAGACACACTGACCATGTTGGACTGAGAGTTATCCTGTGCCTGGGAAAACACAATAAAGGAGGCTCTCACACCTGCTAGGTTCAGCAGAAAGGAGGGAAAAGAGAGAGTTTATTTACACTTATCATATTTTATAACATTCTCAACTCTACAAGGGATTGGAGAGCATGTCACTTCCTCCCCAATCTCACTGGAGAAAAAAGATGTTCATCAAACTTTCTCTTATCCCAAAAGGAATGAAAAACAGAAAATACGGTTAAACAAACATTAGCTATTGTTTACATAAAACTGTGTGAAAGTCTCTGACTCCAAGGTTAAAACAGAAGGCTTAGCAAAAAACAGGACAACGTTATCCCCTTTAATTTCAGCCAGCTACCTGAGCTGCCTGAGCAAGAAGTATCACTGAGGTTCCAATACCACCATGGGACTCAGCATTGCCTCCCCACACAGCCATAAATCAGACCTCATGGCATCAGCTCAGTGCCAGAGAGACCCTTGCTAGAGCCACATCCACTTGGGTGAATTTGGAACAGAACATCTTCCCTTTATCACAGCCACTGCTCTAAAACTAAGGCAGGTAACATCAAGACTCATGAGGTGGAACACCTCAGAGATGTCTGCTCTGCAACTAGTCACTCAAGGCTCTCCCTGTAAACACACACAAAGGGGTATATTTTTAAGTTTGGTTCATCTGATCTATTTTAGCTGTCTACAGGCTAAATCCCAGAAGCTCCTGCTTTTCTCCACTGACTACAAAACAAGGTTCAATAGCCAACTTAGGTGTAAGTAACAATAAAAAATATGAATTTGGTCAGATAAATGCACTGCGTCCTCCTTTCACTGGCTCTCTATGTGTCATCCTGTATCCTACTGCAATTTCTCAATAAAAGCATTCTTCCCTATCATGCACTCTTCCTTTTATTAAAGAACCAGTTATTCACTTGCAACCTCTGTCATTACTATCCTTAACATCTCTTGACATGAACAGGATAGAAAAAAATATTATTTATGGAATATTTTTTGCATGAGTTAAATGTATTTGTTTTGAAACTGCTTCATCAGTGACTGACATCATGACTGACTTCTATCAGTCATTAGAGATTAATGAAAAGCTCTTCACTCACCGTAATTTACTGACTGCATCTATAATCTACCTTGAGGAGGAAATATGAACCAGAGCTACAGATACTTGAAATTTGTAGTGGAAGACCAACAGAAAGGGAAAAAAGACAACAGATAAAATAAGTACATAAAGGGGCAGTACAGTCAATGAGAAGTAATTTTTCAATAAACAATTCTTTCAGTGTAAAGAAAATATTCACAAGACATATAATACAAGGCATACTGCATCAGCTGTTAAAGAGAATACGTACATATATGTAGCTTCACTGGGAGAGGTAGAGTAAAAGAATTGTTGAGCCTTCATCATAATCTGCCATTATTGACTGTACTAAAAATGAATTATGGCAGTTTAAGATACTTACTGATATTGGCAAAACTCTTCCTGAATGAATCACTGCACTAGAAATCAGGGAAGAACTATTTAATCAAGGCCACTGGTCCAAATGCAGGTAAAAACCAAATTAGTAATTTCTAAACTGAAGCAGATTGATAAGTCAAAAAGTTAATTACTCCTGAATGAATAACAACTGAAATTAAAGTAATGCTACTGAGTACCCGCAAGATGTGAACACTCTTAAGTACATCTTGCTAGCACAGCGAGATCATGAGCCTATTCCCACTTCAGAGGCACTTACAGCTCAGCTCTGCAGGGCATCTCTTTTCCCCCAGTTTCCTCAAAATGTCAAAGGAGGCGCCAAACATACCAATATCTCCTCCAAAGTGCCAGAGGAAATGTTACTAGGGTGTCTCTAGAGTCAAACACTGATATCAGAGAAGTAACCAGGTTACTCAGTCAGCTCTCAGCAGAGACCAACGTCAAATAAACTTTTACACTAGCTCCCAGTGTATAGCCAGTGGTGATTAGCTCATCAGTGGTTACAGGCAATGTAGACTCTAAAACAGCTACACCCATACCTCTGCCAAAGGGACTTGAGTCAGATGCACACAGGGGATGCACACAGAAGAAACAGACAGCAAACAGTTCAAATTCAAACCCATCTCCAACACTTCGTTTTTAGACTAGATCTCATTTTTTATATTCCAAGTGTTTTCCCTTGTCACAATGTGAGCTGGGCACATCAGAAAACACGTGGATGTTTCAAATGTTCAGTAAAATTAAGAGATGGATGTAGACTTCTATTCTCTGAACTGTGTATCAAACTATTAAACGTTTGGTGTTACATTCTCTGCTTCTGTAAAGACAAGTAGTTCTACTTAATCCCAGAGAGTTGCAGCCACTCAGACCTGTAAAACAATCTAACCTCCTTCAGTGATGAGTTTGCCTGCATATCACTCAGGTCAGAAGCACTTGTCTGTGTTTTCTTGGTTTCTACCTTTTAATGGCTGCACTTTGCCCTTTTTGACAAGAGGGAATTAGTAAGTGAACTCAGAGCAAGATATTATTTTTGAGTATGAATAATGTTTATGTCCCATCGGTCCAGCAACACTTCCTTTTACACTAATGAGGCATTAAAATCTGTGTTAGAGGATCACTCATCCTTTAGGAGGTTAACATGTAGCTCATCCAATTCTAACACTTCCATCGCAGAAGTGGGTATTTGGGAGCAGTGCATATTTTATTAAAAAGAAAAGGAAACACATGGAAAGAGAAACACATTGTCAAGACTTGGGAGTGCCCGTGTTATTTCAGATATTTATACTGGAATAAAAGCTTTCACTCTGACCCCATTTTTTCCACTGTTTTGCCCTGCAATGACATCAGCCTTTTGACATGATTACAGTCTTAAAAACGCAGAGTACTGTAAGGTCAAAGATGGGGCAGAGAAGCAAGTGTTAATAGCAGCAGCCCATTGCAACAGCACCTCATAAGAGGCATTTGCTGTGCATCTTCCAGACAATAAGCATGGACAGAGGGACGCCCACTGGCACAACAGAGGTCACCAAGAGGCCCCCAAGAACAGGAGTTCACCAAAAGCCCTGGTCACCAAGTGATGCATGGTAGACATAGGTGGTGAAGCTGGTGCTCAGACTCTGTAACCTCAGTTTTAGCCACCAGAAGGAAAATATCTCTAGTGCAAACATGAAGCTCAGAGGGGTTATACAGTGCAGCAAGCAGAATGCATATGTTCTCAGCAATTATAGCAGTACGCAGCTCAGAAACTAAATCCCCTGTAGAGATAAAGGTGGAATGTGCCCTTGTTTTCAGCAGGAAAAAGAGGGGAGGTTTGGTCTTCTGCCCTCTCATTGTGGCTTAACACAAGGAGACCTCTCGCTGAGGTCACCTGTTTGTGCCCTTGGTGACCTCAGCAGACGTATTTATCAACAGACAGTGAAATAATAGCCTCCAGGTCACAGCATCCCACACAAAGTCATAGGCACTAAAACCTCCTTTCTCAAATGCAATCACTCCTTCTTCAGTTACATCTCATCCTTTGAGACAGATCTTTATGTTCTAATTCCTCTGTGAAACTGACTGCAATTATTTGCTATATACAAGAGAGTGCAGGATACCCAGCTATGCTGCACGTAGCAAAGGAAAATTGAAAATCAAATAGGCTTACCCACAGCTCTCTGCTCTCTACAGTAACCTGCCAGCACCGCTTCCCTGCAGCAAGTGACAGCAACAGGAAATGATGGGATGCTGACTGCTCTCTGCACTGCTGGGACCCAATAGTATAGTACTTCCTTTGTGGTACCAGAGAAGGTGCCTAGACCTCAGAGATGAATTGTCTAAAGGACTTGCAAAATATTAGCAGCCTCTTTCTGAGACATTTGGAAAAACACTGAAGAAATCATTGAGTGATCTCCTTCTGCCTGTAGCTGATGCACAATTTGGTGAGCTCTGCAGAGCTATGCTGAACAGAAGCATCTGTACATTTCCTGCTACTGCTATTCTAGCTTGGCTGTTTCACTGTAGCAATGTAACAAAACACATACCGAATAGGAAAACTGACTGTGGCTGTTATGGAGATTGCTTTATCATATACCATATTCCCCCATAAACTTTCACCTCACAAATTATCCCTTAGCAGATCAAGGAGTTTTTTCAGTGGTGTGGTCACTATTCTAAGTTCTTTGTTAGATCATTTCCAATAATCTATTTTGCATAGCAATTAGGATTGTTCAATATAGGAATAGTTTTGGCTGGGTGGTGAGCACACTGTCTCAGTTCCCAAACTACCTGAGTTCAACTCGTTGCAGGCCCTCATCAGAGAAAATATGGATCTTTAACTTCTCAGAACTTCTATGGCACAGCCTAATTTATGTAGAAGAAAAACAAATCTCTTTATGTTGCAGAATAGAGAGGAAAAAGCATCAGTTAAAAAGCCTCTGCATGTACTTTCCATATGCATATGGCAGTGAACATTGTGGTAGAAAGAAGCCTCTGTTCTGCTGCCGTCTCTTGGTTTCTAGAAGTAAGGAGAGGCAAAACACAAGAACAGCAGATAGATCAAAAGTCCCAGAAACTCATGAAGAATGATGAGTAGGTTTATCTCATAGGAAAAAAGAAACAAGGGGTGTTACAATAAAGCCATACAATCAAAGTGGGTTAAGATAGGGTGGATTACACTCTGTTATTCATAAACAAACCTGTGAAGTCCAAGACTTTCCTTGTGCTCAGCATCACCTGAGAGAATAAATCAGGCTTCAGAAACCTCCTTTGGTCCATGTGCAGGACATGGCAACAGCACCCTGCTCTTGCCTCTGCCTCCAAGTAAAACCACGTCATTGTTTCTGCAAATATCCTAGCAAACGGCTATTGAACAAATACACATTGATATCTGGACTAGGCCTGTCCAGTAGTTGTCCAGTGGCTCTGGCTACACTATCTTGCTGTTAAACAGCTCTAGTGAATTTTTGAGAGTTGCCCAAAACAATGAAAAGAATTTTTTTAAAGCACCACTAAAATAAACTAAACTCTCAACACTGAGAAGGTGACAAGGGTATTTTATATATACATATACTTTATAAGAGACAAACAAGACTACTTCGTAGGCAGAAACACCTTCTGTTTCTCAGTTTCTTCTGAAATGTTTTCCACAAATCAAGCAGGAGTTTCAGCCATTTATCAGTAACTGGAGCTGACTAAATCATTCAAAGAACATCTGTGTTAAAAATACCCCACATGATATTGTAGACTTCAGTGAAAAAAATATTTAAACAATCACTTGCAACTGGATGTCTAAGAGATTATAAATCTAAGGAGAAACATACAAGGAGAGACAACTGGCTGTGGTTTAATACTGTAGCTAATTTTGTCAAACCAACTGGCCATTTTGTTTGACACACACTCTACTAGTTACTGAGTTACAGCTTCCTCAGTATTTACTGATAAGAATCAAATAATTATTTAAGTTCACTCTAACTGACATTACTGTTGAAAGACTGTGAGCTTCAGTGTGATTGAAACAATGATAAATTATTAAACTATTTGCTCCTTATTACGTAAAGGTTCAAATGCTATTCTTGCTCCTAGACTGCAAAAATTTTGGGAAAAGAAAGCCAAAAACTCTTTAAAAACGGGATATAGAGAAGGGGGGAAGGGGGAAGACAACTTAAGTGTAATCTGTCTAGAATATCTAGAATAAACACAAATGCAGTGAGCTGGTACCCAGTTTACAGTGCAACTCCATAAACAGTTGGCATGAGGATGGCACAACAGTATCAGTAGTCAAGTGTAAATCTACATGCACTATGTTCAAGACTGCAGCTAAGAAAATTCAACTGTTAAGATTTCATTGGAACAACAAGAGTAGCTTTTACTGAAATATAAGCATCAAAACCTTGTTCCTCCCCATGAAGAAGGAAATCCTGATCCTTATATTATGTTTGATATGGCTTAGAATGCCTGTAGCAGTTTTTCTGTGATTCCAGCAAATGCACTAAAGACTCACAGCTGCTTCAAGCCCAGACACCTCGATTTATTCACCCACCTCACTTATTGGGACTATTGCAGAAGAGGCTGGCTCTGTATTCGATGTATTGGCAGAAAATACTCCAGTTTACAAAATGTCATTAGCTGTTTATCAGAAGCACGGGGCAAGCAGACTCAAGAGGTATGCAGTAAATGAGCAGTTGTTACATGTGAATTAAGTAAAGCCAGAATAAGATATATGATCACTTACTCCAACCTTTTCTATAGCACTTCCTATAATTCTGCTTCCCATGACTTTCCTGAAATAAAATATTCAGACTCTAAATATCCAAAAAGATGAGGAACCCATCACTCCTCATGGTGGCTTGTCCCAGCCACTCGCCACTTTTGTGGTCAGAAACACAAACACTTAAACAAAGCTGTCTTTTCCTCACAGCCTTTGGCTCTTACCTCTTCCCCGCATCACTGATACACACTAAAGGTGTCACTGCTTCAAAACCATGAGTAACATTCTGTCGTCACCTGCTTAGCTCCTGCAACCTGACTGAAATTGTAATTTAACAGCAAGCACAGGTGCTGGGCTTTACTCAAGAGCAAGCCACAGGGAGGCAGGTAGCCATTCAAAGCTCTGGCCACACAAACCAGCAGGCATCCCTGAGGACAGGAACTCCCAAGCTGTGACCCCCAGTGTCACAGGCTGTGCCCTCAGCAACCAACAGTCTGTGTCCACGCGAGGGTTCCTTCCTGTAGACCCCTGGATTTTGCTGAATATCAGAAACAGTACAAGATAAATGCGGCTTTGGGCAACACTGCTACTTGGAAGTATGTAATTTTGTGAAATTTTCCTGCTTTTCATGGAAAAGATACCAACAGGGTATCTGAAGAGATAACAGCAACTCTTCTGGACTGCAGAGAAGCTTTGAAAATGCTATACAGAGTCTGAACTCGTCTACTTTCAAATTCATGATGTTTATACCTTCTTCAACAATAATTATTCTCATAGTTCTCTAATATTCCTCCTAAAACACCATTAAGTTATACTGGTTTTAAGTCTGGACACTCTAGGTACTGAATCCTACTGGAATTCTTACTTCTATGCTTTTTAAATATATATATATATACTATTTTCTAAAAAAGCATTGAGAACAGGTGTTCCTAATTTACAAAATTCAGCAAATAACTGCATTTGCTAGGGTGAGGGAAGCAGGGGGAAAGACCCAGCTAAAGGCATAAGGAACATGCAAAAAATGTTCATTTGTGTAACAATCTTATACATGTTCTCAAACTTCTAGTCTTGACAGGTTAAGATAACAAATGTAAATGGGTTCAACTGCAGTCAAGTTTTTAATTTTTTTTTTGTTTATTTTTTAAGGGGTTTGCCTATATCAGGCAGAGTGGGTGTAGTCTGAAAAATGTCTGAGTAAAAATAGCAGCACCATTAAATTCAGTCTGAGATGCATTTAAAGAAACAAGATAAGGAGAGTTGATGCTTTTCTGTGTGGCTATATCTAATCTGCTAACACATCTTGTCTTTTCATAAGGTGTATCATGATCTCTTAACAGGCATAAATAGCCAAAGTCTCTTGCAGTCACTAAGGCAGACAGATCTGATTCAAGAGATATGTCACAGCTCTCCTCAAAACAGCCCAGGAACGTGCTGTTGGACACATGCAGCTGACTGTGGAAATGGAAAAAACTTCCTTTGACCAAGGTAAAAGGCATATTTGTCATACTGTGTGTTCATTCCTGGTAAGAAAATAGCAGTTACTACATGAACAGCGCACAAAAAGCCTGACATTATTAAGTCCATTAAGAAATAATATGAAAATCTCTACTGTCATATACAAGTTTCAGATCTCACCTGAAGTGCTTTTGAAGTCCTTGATGAGCCTCATCACTGAAATTCCTACATAAAGAGAATGACTGTAGTTTTTATAAACATATATAAAAAACCCATTAGCTCTTCAATTTTTTGGCCTAAGTTTCTGATTACTCTCTTGTACAAATTACAGTCTTCCTTTTCCAAAGTGCTTATGAAATACCAGAAATTCCGTCAGAGTCATCTGTAGACATATTCCAAAGAAAGGCACCATTTATCTAATCTGCAACTATACTGGTAAGTGTCACTAGCAGTAGTCATTCTCCTTATTCACATGATTCCTGAACTCCTCAAAGGTCATCAATAAAGAGACAAATAATGACATAATTCCCAAAGGGAAGTCATGTAGTACATCCTGTTCCTGGGCACAATTATTTCTGCCTAAATCACTCCTGACCTATGTTTATTTACCCTGTTCTTAAAAATCCTAGTTGTGGAGATCTCACAGTATCCCCAAACAATTTATTTCAGTGTTCAGGCTCCTTCACCATTATAATAATTTTCTTCCTCCTAAACTAAGTCTCTCATGTTCCTGTTTCTGCCCATCCATTTTCTTCTGCCCAAGCCCACTGTGACCACTTATTTCCATGTGTTTGCTTCAATATGTCCCACGTTTAGGAGTAATACATTTCTCCTCTAATTTAACTGCTCTCAACCAAAAGAATACACCTGATGGTTGTTTCTTGGATTTTTTTTTTAATGACCAGATCTAGATTATAAACTAATTCTAGCTGCTGGATAATAATGACCATATTTAGTTGTATTGGGTTAATTAGCACGATAGTCATATCATGTGTGTCTTATCAATAGCTTTTAGAAAAATCCAGCATCCATAAACATTTGAAGATCCATTTGTGCTTTTGTCCTACTAATAATTTTTAAAGAACATCTCCCAGAAACAAAGAAACAGAAACATTAATGGCATCAAACACACATACTTAAATTTTTTATAAGGTTTGTTTTGATGAAGAGTTATGAGTCATTGCTTTACAGCAGGAGAGAGACAAGGATGCCATACCACCACAAGCACACAATCAATTTGCCACTACATCAGTTCTGCATCAAATAAAGCCACAATAAATTAGGGGGAAGGATGAACTTGACAGAAAACACACACGTATTTGGGATGCTAGTAGGTCAAAGGAAATCCTGAGCCTATAATTCAATTCAGTGCTGGACTACCACTCAGTTGCCTGACTCAGGGGTGTTCTGTGCAACTCGAAGTGTTTTTACTGAAACCAGACAGCAGAAGGCTTCAGGCACATGTCATGCTGTACAACCTGAAGCTTTTATTCTTTGCCAGCATTGGCTCAAATCTTCTTGGCAGCAACCAAATCCAGTTTGGCATTTTCCCTGAAGATGAAAGATTGGAGCCAAACAAGGGTCAGAGAAATGAAGGAAGGAGAACAAGAGAGAAGGGATGAAGATGAGACAGAAACCTGGAGAGCCAGACTCACTGCTTTGGATGTGGAAAAGCAGGTGGACACAGCGATACCAGAATTTTTTTCCTTTCAGAAAGCATCACAACTCCAGGACCTTTCAAACAGTGGGAAAAGGAAAGTGGTTAGCCTGATTTTCTTAGCTCTGGCACAAGTTCAGTAGTTGTACCACAGCTGTTATCTCACTTATGACTGGCAAGTGCTGCAAGCTACTACCTACTGTGACTGTACTCAGAGGTACTCTGGCAGCCAAAATGCATAGAGTGTTGGTGTTCGCTCCAGTGGAGAAATGACACAGGGCTCAGAGCTGTGTCTCACTTGAACATAAGGACAGGCTCTTGCCCTAGGAAACTTTCTGAGTCTAAAGAAAAAAGTAAATTAGTTATTTCCCAGGTCTTCCCAAGCCTGACAAGAAACCCTGAGGTTATCAGATGTATCTCCTCATTAATATTTATATTATTTATGATAGAATATTTATAATACATTAATATTGCATATCACATAGTCATATTACAAGATCAGAAAAATTCTTTTCATATTTGAGGACCATCTTTGGACCAAAAGCAGTCTGCCTTTTTCTTCTCTTCCCCCACCATATTTATATACAGCACTTCCACATCCTCTAAGCTCTTGTTTCACTGGGTTAAAAGATTTTGTTGTCTCTGCTGAGGTACTTCCCTCAATAATTTCTACCATCTTATTTTTCCTTATTTACAGCTTAGTCTGTGATCAGTTTACATATGTTAGCCAATCTCCTTCTCAGCTGCTTGAACCTGAGTTTCACTTTTGTAATACACCAGTAGTACATGATAGTCTATGGTTTATAAAGCAAAAAGACACACTGCCCATGAGCACCATTCAGTGCCATTCAGAGAGATATTACAAACAAATGAGAACCTACCTTCTCCACAAAATGAGAATCTCATTTTAAATAATCTGGGATGAAGTTTCAGTCGTGACAACCCAAGCACAGCCACACTTTCAGTTTTGACTTTGCCAGCTAAGTTTCATAGTGACTCTTTATATGCTGGGTCACTGCTAAGACTAAAGTCATCTTGACTTAGTAGGTGTGCACACAGATGAAATGCATAAGGGTACATTAACCATAGTGAGGGATGTTAATAATAATATACATTCATACCAGGAGCACAAAGCACTGCAGCTCTCTAGGCTAACTTCCAAAGGTGTCACCTAATTGCAAAAACACCCAGAGCAAAAAGTCCTCCCTTAGATCTCACAAGAACTGACATCCTTCTCTTTCCTCTTTCGTGAATGGAACGAATGAAGCTATTACATGACAGTACAGGTTTTTAAAAAGCAAAAAGATGTATACATGAATTTTTCAAAAGAAACTAGGATGTTTAAATTTCACATAATTTCAGTTGAATCTCTCTTCCTATTATCTTTTGAGAAATCCTACCTGTTATCAGTCTACCCAAAGCTTTACAGCAAGGAAATAACTGTTCTCTAACTTGTCACTTAATACAGTGAAGAGATATAATGCTTTCAAAGTTATCCAGCTTTACCATGAGCTCTCTAGCTTTAGTAAGGATGTCAAACTCAGACAGTGAATATGTTCCTGTTGATGATGTCCCATAAACCACATATTCACAGCTCTCCCTAGGTGACATTATCTCCAGTGTTACAAGGTCTACACACTATCTCAGTAACCTCTCTGCGTAGGTGCCCTGGTGGCTACAAAATAACAAGGAAAAAGGACTAATTTTCTATTTTCATAACTTTTTGTTCAGTCTTACCTACGTTCAAGAGCAAAGGCCCTTAGACTAAAGCCCAAGGAACTTCGTACATGCTGCTGCCAGTCTATACCAACTGCAGGTTGGATACGTGCCTTGGACACCTTTTGTCTGGAGCAGGTTCTTGAACAGAGTTCAAGAGACACAAGATAGGGTTTCCTGGAAACTACACACTCTGCACTCTTCAAGCTCCTTTTTCTTGTTAAGAATAAACAAAAAGTCTTGCTAAGTAGCAGTAGCACAATGTTACTAATGAAATCCTGTTTGCTTCAAATGGAAAAAATATTTTCTTGTCTGGATACCAAGTGCTCTCGTTTGTGCTATGTTCCGGGCCAAAACAGTAACTGTGCCCAGATTTGAACATTATTTTAGAAAGAATTCTGTCTTTTAAAATAACTCCTTTAGTAAGACTGGTTAAATCCTGAGAAGTAATTATTTTAAATTCTTTGGCTAGAAGGAAAATCTACATGCGGCTAGGTCATGATTTGAGAAGCAGATGCCTGGTGAAGTTGGCTAAACTTCATTAATTTCTTCAACAAGAACTAGTGCAGCCAACACCTTTGTGCCACAGGTGTAGGAGAGGAAGAAAAACACAGGCTCATCCTTGGCTGGAGCCATCCTGCCTTCTCAGTCAGGGAGAAAGCCCATGGGGAAGTCAGGCTCTCCGGATGTGGATCACTTGGTGGGTGCTCAGCACCCCATACAGAATGCCCTCCTGCAGAGTGCAGAAACTTCAGCTGTGTCACATTAAAACCTGGGATANAGGCTCATCCTTGGCTGGAGCCATCCTGCCTTCTCAGTCAGGGAGAAAGCCCATGGGGAAGTCAGGCTCTCCGGGATGTGGATCACTTGGTGGGTGCTCAGCACCTCATACAGAATGTCCTCCTGCGGAGTGCAGAAACTTGAGCTGTGTCACATTAAAGCCTGGGATAATTCCAGTACTTGTCTGGCACAGCAAATCCTAAAATGAATCACATGCTTCCAGTCACACAAAAATGACTGGTATCTAATCTCCATTGAGACACCACAGTATTCTATACCTTCTCTTCAAAAACTAAATCCAGGAGTGACAATCAAAACATACCAAGGAGTTTCCTTTCAGAAAAGGAAATTAAATCTTGTGATTTCAGTGAGGATAAATTGGGCAAGCTTCGGTCCATTTCACTGCACTTCATGTCATCTCATTCACTTTTACTGTTTTCGCTTGGTTCCAGAATTTTCTCTTCTTTTTTTTAGCATTTCATTTCTTCAATTTTTTCCTTCTCTTTGTTTACCTTTCTTCCCTGACTTCAGGATTTCAACATGAATAAATTTGTCAAGTTTCAGTCCTTTCCATTGTACCTCATTTCATCTCAGTCCATTTTGCTGTAGTAACTCCATTTCCAAGTTTTTTTTTTCCACTTGCATTTTATTTTATCATATCTCCTTTCCAGAGTGTTTGTTCCACTTGGTTCTCTGACTTCAAGATTTTATTTCCTTTCCTGAAAGGAAGAATTTTAGTTTGTCATGTCAGTAACTTTCAGAGTTACTGCAGGCCCATTACACACCAGAAAGTAAGGAGTTTGCTCCATTTCTGATCTGATGTCCCTGAAATTCTCTGTCTGTGTGGCTGAGGATCAGTATGTGCCATGCCTGGTTCTGTCCTTTTCTGGGCATGGCGCTGTAAGAGGCAGAACAGACAAGAGGGCACCCACACTCACTGGCCATGGGCAACCCCTGCCCAGGGCTCTACGAGTCTCCCAACACCTTAACTTGGCGTCAGTGTCATAAGAGAAGGTAGTGAATCTCTCACTGTGTGGCTAAGGACACACGGCCAGAGCCTTCTGAGAGCCCCTGGCTCTGGAAAAGGAGGGGCAGCTGACATCTGCCACACCATGGGCAACCCCTGCCTGCTGCACAGGCCCAGCCAGTCTGGCCTCTCCTCCCTGCCCTCCCCTCCTCCCTGCCCTCCTCCCTGCCCTTTCACCTCCCACACTGGCCTCAGCACCTCCCTTGTGGCCAGCTCTCACACAGCCTTTTCTACACGTCCTGGTCCCCTGTGTCACAGCAACCACCAGCATTCTCCTTGCTGTGACACAACCACCATGTCAGTGGAGGGAGCCAGAGCCAGAGGGAATGCCCAAGCCTTGGCTGCCTGGAGAGAAAGGCTTGTCGCTCTTCAGCCTTGTTAAATGCTGTGAGATGGATAAACCCCACAGCTCAGGCCTGTGGGGAAATGGTCACCATGGAGAGCTGCTGTCACTCCTGTCTCTGTGGACAGCCCCTTGAGCCAGTGCTGTGGTCACCTCACAGTACTTTAGCACTAGCCATGACCCTTTATTCTCTAAATAGAGCATTTATTCTCACAAGTCATAATTATATGAGTGGGTGTTCAATCATTTATTACAGAACTCCTACCTTTTAGTAAATCCTGAAAACAGAATGACTGCCATGTTGGCAGTTACTGCACAGGATGAATTGTACTCAGTGGAAGAATGTTGACAAAGTGTTATTCAGTACACAGCCCTACAAGTTGTTTCTTGGCAAGGTACTTTTGTCCTGATCCAAAGCTAGTGCACATATTTTCTTCTTTGGTCTCCCCGTGATCATCGTCAAAATTATACAGATTTACAGTCTTTATAACCACCTTCCAAGGTAAATCAGCACTAATTTTAGTCACAGAGATAGAGAGGATCTTTGGGAACAGAAAGTTGAAAGCATCTGCAAATTTGGGATACCCAGCCTCAATATCTTTAGGCCTGGTTTTGCAGGTCTCCTAGCACAATATTTATCATTCATCTCATACTGACCTTGTTTCGTAACATCAGTGTACCACCAAAATCCCTGGGGATTGCTATTTGTCTCCTTTCAGCCCAGGAAAATACACTACTGACATCTATAGAGATGTCTGTCTCTATAGACACATGGACAATTGAGTCAGTGGAGAGTGACCAGTACTTCTATGGCAGATGACCCCTTTGATTAAGATGAATAGCAACATTAAATGTTCCTATTTCTCTCCACTGACTGTAACAGGAGTCTAACACAATCAGTCCTAAGGACAAATCCTCTTCAGCATCACAGACTGGTGGTTGTGGAGCAAGTCCTCTAACTGCATGAACTTTTCTGCTTCCCAAAGCCTTGATTCTGTACAATAATATTTTATGCACTCACACAAGAGGGGGAAGTTCTGGGTGTCACCAGGGCTATTTATGCAGGCTGCATGGGACGTTTATTGAATAATACATATATACAGTAGCATCAAAAGCCTTTTTAAAAAAATGTATTATTTCTTATTCTACCCTAACATGACTCAGGGTCCCAAATAGTAAAAAAACACTTCAGTACCGTTTATAGTTCCCATGGTTACTTGTACCATGCAGCAACACCCTTTATAAAGGATAAAATCTGAACAGGAAGAGAACAAGTCAGGATTTTGTTACGAACAGATTTCCTCTCTGCATAATTCTGAAAAAATATGCTTTCAGCAGCAAGGTGAATGCAAAGGTCAACAAAAATAAGCAATAGATCTCTTCTCAGACTTGCCAAATCTACTGTTCTCCCCTTATCATGCCTTCGCCTTTAGAGCAAGAGAACCTATTCCAAGTTTTTGAAGCCAAATTCCACACAAAGAGATTTAACAGAAAATAAAAGATGTGTGTTAGTGTTTTTTGCTAGTAGCTTTGGTTCCAGAAAATTTGACTTTTATTTTCCTGTGATCTCTTTTCAAATACCACCATTTAGATTACCCAAATCCAAGTTTCTTAGACTGTTCGACACATGTCAGCAAAAGGTGTATCATTCCTCAGGCACCAAGCATTTCAGTATCCCTTGTACCTTTTGCACGGCACAAAATACGTTACTGTGCGTGGCGCAGGTCTTATCTGTTCTCACCTTTGCAAATCTTGGCAGAGAGGACCCTAGAATATCTGCTTCTCTGCTGCTGGCATCCACCCCCTTGCACAAGCCTAGCAGGCATTGTCTGTAACATCTATCAAAAGGAAGTCTGATCCCAAACAGCTTTGAAGCTAAATACAAAGGATGTTAATAGGTGCTGTGTGGGAAATGATAGCACTCTCACTTTACAGAAGTCCACTTTTCTACTGAACCCTATTTGGCTGCAATTTGACATGGGTCACAAAAATTTCTTGTCCTCTCACTCCCCATAGTTTTTCCTTCCCTTCAGGAAAAACACCATGTGGTAGGAAATAGAAAAAATATGTGAAACTCAGTAGGTGTCATAGCTTTCTGACCTGGAGTAAGCCATTTCCCAGCACCTTCAGTTCGGACCTTACCATTTAATTAATATACAACCTCATTAGCACAAAACAGCCCTCTTCACCATAATTACAAACATGCTGTGATCAGTTACTTGCAACTTATTTAATGTAAGCTTATGAGGGGATGTTGGCAGATATATTTTGGTAGTAGTCCTCAATGTGGAAGCTGAAGACACCAAAATTATGAGAAGGAACAGAAGAAAAGGGAATATGGAGATAAGCATCAAGTGAGAAAGAAAGGTATTAAGATAGAAATACATAAAACATGGAAGAATCATAGAACCATAGAATATGCTGAATTGGAAGGGACCCATCAGGATCATTGAGTCCAGTTCCTGAACCTGCACAGAATACCCCAAGAATCACCATGCACCATCACAGCATTGTCCAAGCACTCAGACAGGCTGGATGCTATGACCACTTCCCTGGGGAGCCTGTTTCAGTGCTCAACTGCCCTCTGGGTGAAAAACCTTTTCCCAATATCTAACTTAAACCTCCTCTGACTCAGCTTCATGCCGTTTCCTCAAGTCCTGTCACTGGTCACTACAGAGAAGATATCAGTGCCGTAGCTCCTCTTCTTTCCCTCACAAGAAAGTTACAGATTGCAGTGAGGTCTCCCCTCAGTCTCCTCCAGGCTGAACAGACCAAGTGACCCCAGCTGTTCCTCATACGACTTCTCCTCAAGGCCCTTCACCATCTTTGTTGCCCTCCTTGGACACTCTCCAATACTTTTATGTCTTTCTTATATGGTGGCACCCAGAACTGTCCCCAGCACTCGAGGTGAGGCC
>VYXC01003054.1:130145-156487 GCA_013397175.1 Platysteira castanea
TTTTTTTTGGTTTGTTAGTTGTTCTGTCAGGTTCTAAATTCATTTTTCCACTGATCTATCTCTCATAATCTCAAGTCTTATTTTTATGGCATTAATGAGCACCTCAGACTCCATCATTTTATACAGGAAACTGAATGTCTTTCTCCTCACATGCATCACTTCACATTTATCTCCACCAAATTTCAGCTTTCATTTTATTGCCCAGTCACTCAATCTCATAAGCTCCCTATGTAGTTCTTCATAGTGATCTCCCGTATTTTTTATTTTGAATAGACAAATATCATCAGCAGACTTTATGACTTCAGAACTCACACTCTTCTCCAGCTCATTTATGAATATGTTGTCTGGAGAACAAATGTATGCTGTTCAGAGAAGAGGTCTGTGAACCTTCAACACTTTAACTTTGGTACAAAAGCATTCCCCTGAGAATTTTGTAGAAGTGACTGTCAAATGCCAATGGGTGGAGAACTGCACAAGTTGTCATTTGGATGTTCCCTATGGAGACAGGTGTACTAGGATGCAGTGATACATGGAAGAGAAAGATTTTCCACTCAGACACATCAGAGGAGGTAAGGAAACAGTAATTCCCAGATAGCATGGGAAGGATTGCTCAATATGATGACTACATACAGCTTTTTTAGGTGTTGTAGTTATAATTTTTTAAGAGTGAGGAAGATGCTCTGGCCGCTATACAAAAGACCAGAGCCATATGCATTTCCATATCATTTCAGATATTTGTTTGAAAGTAGACTTCTCCATTCTTGGAACTGTTTTCATTGAGAACTAGCTTGAGTTTGGTGTTTTTATTCTGCTGTCCCATTGCTTTAAATCAAATAATACAAATCCAGAAGCAAAGAGCATATATATTATTGAAATGGAGTTATTATTGGATAAATTATTGGATATATTATTATAAAAAGGCATCTTCTTTATCATCAGGGAGATGAAATGTCTTTGAAAAACCATCCATCATGAAGTGAATGTACAATTCCAAAACAAAGCTTCAGCAGTTAACTGGGCAAATAAAACTTTCTCTAAGCAAGACAGTAACACAGAAGAAGGTGATTTTCCTTCTCTGCCTGGAGATGAATTAATTTAATTTAAAAACCTATGATTAAAAGTGAACGGTATCAGAGATCACAAGAGTGCTATCTATGCAATTTATGCAATTCTGCATTATACTAAAAGAAGAAACTCTGTATTTATGGAAAAAAATCTGAAAATTACAATAAGCAGAATCTGAAAAAAAAAAGAGAGAAACTCAGTGACTGGAAGCTCAAACAAGACAAAATCAAATAAAAACTAACACTGATGTTTGAAGTGAAGTAATTGCCCATTGGGTAAAATGGCCTATATTACTTCATATATTTTAGTGGTGAGCTGGCATTCTTATACAACGATGATTTCACTGAAACAAGTTGCATTCCTGTTATGCAAGGTGGTTTGTAGTTGATATTGCCTTTGTCATGGTTAGGGCTTTAAAATAGACAAAGGTATAGACTCAGCTTCAGACATGGGTGTAACTGTGTCTGAACTAATGTTTATGGAGAGGAGTTCAGAATCTATATATATATATAAAATTATACTGGATACACATGCTTTATAGAGTGTCAGGGTGTTCACAGACCCCTATTTCTACATCTCTGTGGCCAAACTGCAAAGTCATCTTTTCACAACTGCATGAAGCTCTCTATTCATTTCAATCACCTATTTGATAAATAGTTCCATATTTAAATGATCCTTCAAGCCAGAATTTTAATATCTAAGAATAACCTTATGCACAGTGTTAACTCTCTGGTACACTCCAAGTCAGAAATATCTTGGATATAACAAAGCAATCATTAGTGGGGTTTTATTCTGCTCTCAACTCTGGATCCAGTATTTTCATCTCCTGAGCAGAAGGCAAGATACACTTGTTGGTCTTAGCGTGATGACTTATCTAAACAATAACTGAGAGCTTCATTCCTCATTATTCCTTAATTTTTCACTATTTCATAGACCTAAATGGTCCTCTTCCTGATGGGTCAGTTTGTACCCAACAGTCCCAGAACCAACACTGCAGTATCTTTCCCAGACGATCTCATTTAAAAGACTTGTTCCACTAAACTACTTAATCATTGCAGCTTTAAATGCTTTGCTACAGTTTCATAATTTCATAATTAGTCCATTAACTCTTGTGTTATATGGTGTACTTCTCCTGCGAAAACTTTAATCCTAAGGGATTTTGGTATTTGTATTAATATAATGGAAGTATGCACAATTTTGTCCTTATCTTTAGAATTCCACTGGAAAGTGCCATTTGGGAATGAATTGATTAGTTTTAATCACAGACTTGGATTACTAAATAATGTGTATCCAGCATAAACAATTATTTTGCTCCTTGGCTATTTTATGCTGGTCATGGATAATGAATAATTTATCACTAAATAACATTTGTGGCACCAAAGGTAATGTATTTTTCACACAAAGACAACTGACTACATTTTTCATTGCTCTTATTAGTACCTGCAGCAACTTTTCAGTTCTAACTTTTGCTTGTGAGTTTTAATGTATGTAATATCTACTGTACTAGGTCATCATGATGGCACCCTTTTTGATCCCACGAAGTAATCCTGCACATGATTAAAGCTGTGTGCTTGATGCTTCAGGGCATCCAAGGGCTTTTTCTGTCACACTTATCATGGCATTATTTTTCAGTGACTCCATTTTACTTGCAGGTCTAGGCATTGCCAAACCTCAGCCTTTTTTCCTATGTGTATTATTGGCTTTCTAGAGCTAGAAGCAGTCAAGGTGAATTAGCACAGCTCTACTTATTTCAGTGGAAAACTTCTTTCTATTACCTAATCCATTCTTTCTTACTGTTAAAGCTTAGTAAAGTCATCTAGTGAAGAAGATCCCATATAGGAATCAATTCTCCAGCACAGTTATGAAACACTAGGGAAATAAAGCCCCAGCCATGTAAAAGAACACTGGTAGACTCCAGCTGTTCAGAAAACCATTTGTTACAGTTTGATTATGTGTTATTCCCAGGTGACATTTATGAGCCTCGTGTTACTTTTTAATGTCTGTAATAATCCAACAGAAGGTGCACTTGAACAAATTCCTCACTGCACTTTAGATGATGTTGTTTTCCTGGGAAAATTGTACCATTCCTCATAGTTCACAAATATTTTTCTGATGTCTGAATTTTCCATTTTCTAGTTCTAAACTGATACCTGTGAACTTCATGCCTTTTTTTCCACCCACACATTTTCTCTGCTTCTTTTCTGCAATGGATCACAAAACCAGTGGTACTAAGATCATGGCACTGTTACTTATGCTTTGGGAAAGGCTGCCAGCTGTCAGAGGCAGTGATCACATTCAAATATTCTTTCAAATAGTCCTTTTTCCACCCCCCTTGTAGAATCCAGGCTACCTACGACATGATTCAGTAATGGGTGGTGTTGCCGTCACAGAAAGGCCTTTTTCCTTCTTTGGATGTGAATTCCTCTCCTGAAATGTGTGTCCCTTTTCCAGTGAATCCTGAATAGACATTCTTAAGGACAGCTAAACCCATGCCTTGCTCTTCTAAGTAAATGTAATTTTGATTTGAAATATAAGAAAGTGAATGCTTGCTATGAAACATACAAATCACACTAATAAAAAAGAAGCAGTTCAGAGGATACAGGGGAATTTTTCTGTTTATCTATTGGTTTTTCAAGACTGTGTACCCAAAGTACCCTAAAAGAGTGTATTTTAAATACTGGGATCCTCTAACAGTATTCCCAACATGTCATACCACTAATAATAATAAAAATTAAATCCAAAATACATATTACAATGTGATTTCATGAGAATATATTAGTGTCTTAAAAAAAAAGCATTCAAGCTCGGTGTGCAACAATAATCAGAATGAAACTCCTATGTGATCTGCCAGGAAGTAATTTATGTGGATATTGTAACAACTTAGAATTGTTAGAGGGTTTTTGTTTTTATTATGAGAGTAAATCTGACTAAAGAAAGTAACTTCATGATTTAAAACTGCTTAAAAACGACTGATTGGATGTTTTGCCCCAAAATCTGTCCTGTGAGAGTGGTGTTTTAGTGAAGCATTAGGCATGGGGCTTGTTTTCTAGATGTATTTGGTGCCATTTGAAATGACTTCTGTATCCTGTTGGGTCTTCAGATGCTACTGCAGAAGGGCACAGACTTGTACACATCCTGAGCAGTACCTGTAAGCTGCAAGGAGTTCTCTAGAACATTTCTAATCTTACATACATTTTAGATAGCTGAATCATATTACATATGCTCCAAATAATTAAAAAGAATTGCTGTGACATCCAGAACAGCTTCTGCATCATTGCCATTTCTGTGCTGCCAAGCTGTTAAAAGCTTGAGGTCAGCTGAGTGCTAAGAAGAGACTCAAACCACTTCAACAAACTTCTCCAGCCTCTGCATCCCTGCCTACTCCCAGGCATACAGAAGAGACGCTACAATGATTACTCCGTCAGTGGGGCAAGTTGCAGCTTTGAGAGCTAAAAATTGCACAAGATACTCCATAACATAGAGTCACAGAGTGGTTTAGATTGGAAAGAACCTTAATGAACACCTAGGCCAACATATTTGCCATAGGCAGGGACATCTTTCACTGGATCTTGCTGCTCAAAGCCTTATACAACCTGACTTTCAACATATCCAGTGGTGAGGCATCCACAGTGTCCCTCAGCAAACTGTTCCATTGTCTCACCACCCTGATGGTAAAAAAAAAAAAAAATATTCCCTACATCCATTCTGAACCACTCTTCTTTTGTTTTAAAACCATTGCCACTTGTCCTGTCACTAGAGGCCCTGTTAAAAACATCTTTATTTTTCTTATAAGACCCCTATACATATCGAAGGGCCACAATAAACTTCCCCCTGAAGCCTTCTCCAGGCTGAATAATCCCTGGACGCATTACTCCAGATGGTGTCTCATGAGAGGAGAGATGATCCTTCCTCCCTTTCTGCAGCAGCAACAATCAAGGGCTTGTTCTGTAAAACACTTTCCACTGCTTAAAAAACTTCTCTTTTGCCCTTTACTTGATAACTTCTCCTTTCCTAAGAAATTTTGGCTTTTTGCTTGTAAAGGATGATAATTTCAAATTTTTCAAGTAATTAAACCGCCAACCTCTTTGTTTTCTAAGTCTTGTCTTTTTATTTTAGAGGTAATAATGTACCTTTTTAAATATAGCTAAGTCAGTGGATAAAATATTCTCCAGTCCTATTGTATGAACACAGAGATCATTTTTTCTGCTGTTGTGCTGATTCTGTAGATCCTCTTGAGAGAAGTTGGAGGCACCCCTGCTGGGCTGGGCTTCTTAGGAGTACGGACTGTGGGAATGCCTGCTCTCTGGGAAGGGCTTCTTACTCAGGAGCCAAACATTTCAGCCCCCATTAAAGACTGGCATGTGCCCGGTCTTGTGCAGGACAAGAACACAAAGCATCTGCTGAACCTTACTGTTAGAGGGATGGGATTACTCTCTGCATTTCTGCACTGGAATGTTTAAATTTCATGCAGCCCTGGGGAGGTGTCCAAGACTTCCATAATTTGATTGTTAATATTTCCATATATCAGTTCCACCTGAAAAATACTCAGGTTCTTCTCTTAGAACCCCCATGTTCCAAAGTTGTATATGAGGTACAATACTGACCTGATGAAATTCATAAAAAAAGATAACAGGGATGGATTTTTTTCCTCTCATAGCAGTGAGGCAGCCCAAAAACTTGGATCTTGACAGTGGTATCAATCAACCACAAAAAAAATGGAAGTTGCCACTTTTTATTACATAGCAAATTTTGTAAAAAATCTATAGGAAGACTAAAATGAAAAATAGCAGAGAGATACACTTGGCACATCCAAAAGAGCACCTGGTAGTTTTTCAGGGGAATTTGGAACTGGCTTAGCTCTTTGAAAATAATCCATTTTTAGTCACTACACATTTTTTTTTTTTTAATAGCACTTGGAATATGTTTTTAATGCCTTAAGGTTCACATTCCTTAAGATAATTCTGTTTCATATAACATATATCTGAAAAATAGACAATATTTGTTCATACATATTTTTAACATTTTTCATAGTAGCAACTGTGTACATTTTTTTTTCACTTATTTTCTCCCCCAGTTGCTTTCCGAGTGTTTTTTTTTGGTTTTGTTTTTTTTTGGTAGGGTGGGGGGGTTTGTTGGTCTGCACCCTTGGTGTTACAATATGCTGAGAAGCTGGGGCACAGAGCAAAGCTCTATTAAAAGGTTTCAGTAAGATTTCCCTCTCTACTACTTCTGTGGCTCATCAGCATTCCCATCCCACAAAATAATTAAGTGGGTGCTTATACTTAGGCTTGTAAAGTGGTTCAATTTGAAGATGGATGCTGCAAGGTTTAAAATAAGGCTCAAGACATTTTTCACACTCAGGGCCTCATTATTTTCCTTATATCTGAGGCATGACATATCAAAGGGCCACAGAAAATCATCCAGCAGTAATGTAATCACAGCTGCATGAGAACACAGGCATGAAAAAGTCTGTAAATAATGGCAAAGCTTTCCTTTAGTCAAAATAGTACAGCTGGAAAAGCAGGAAAGATGAAGAAGGGCCTTCACATGGAGTCTGTTACAGTTTTATGGCTTGCCGGTGCTGCACGTTTTCTGCCTCCGCTGAGTGGATGTGTAGTGAGAGCGCTAAGGTGGCTTAGGCATCCCCGACTGGAATGTAAGCTGCTACAGCTGAGCAATATGTATGAACTTCTACAAACTATGCATGGCTTTTCTTTGCCTATACAGAAAGTTCAAATAAAAATGCTTTATATGTGAAATTGTCTTATCCACCTTGTGTAATTTATACAGCTCTGAATGCCACTTAGCATTCAGTGATAAGGTACTTTGCAATTTAGGTAATTTGAAGTATCTCTTATAGAGTGAAAAAACAGAATTTTTTATATTTCCTATTTTATTTTGTATCAAATAAAGTAAATTTTGCCATGTCTAACCTTTGTCAATGTCTTCCTGCTGTCATCCATAAAGCAAAGAAAACTGCATAGAACAGCTTCATATTCTCTGGCAATAAGGATTAAAAAATCATTGCACAAAAGACTGAAAAATACCCCTGGTAACTAAAAAGTCCTAATAAACTCCAGCAGCAAGATGAACTTTGGAAAAATCCCATTTACTTATGCCTTAGGAACTCATACTGAAACTCATATTTATATTTCATTTGCCTTTATTGCAAGGAAACCATCTATGTATTGAATCTCAAGTACAAGAGAATACTACAGAGAAATATACTAGAGATTAGACAGCACAAGAAATGTTATTAAAGTGCACGTATTTCAGGCTTTATATGATATATAGGCGACTTCAACAAGAAATATTGAATGCAGAGGACTAGAATTTTAGTTTGATAGTGACCTGACACAGCTCTTCCACTGATGTGCCTCATCATCAGTTTAGCACCTTTCAGCTTGCATGTACTGGTCTATAAAATAGCTGCCCAAAGTCTGCCAAACTCATGGGGCCCTGAGAATTTAATAAATAATATTTGCAAAGTAGATTCCTATCTTAGTATAGGAAATGTTTGATAGATTACTGTTATGTCTTGATTAGGAAAGATACTGGAGGACACAAGGGTAGGAGTTAGGTGCCCAAATACTTTCTAAAATCTGTCCCCTGTACTATACACACGACATGTATATTTAAATGTAGATGTTTATATAATGACTGAGACTGGGATAGTGATTGTTATACCAAGTGTGACAATGTAATTTCCCAGAAAAATCAGTCATGCTAAACTGCACTGAAGGAGAGAGTAAGGAACCCCTACTTCATGAACAGCAATTAACTTTTATTTTCTTACATTGTTCTACTTTTAATTATACAACAAATCTGATACTAAATCTGAGCTACTTTTAATTAGGAATATTTTCTGAAAGACCGGTTCCAACCAATAGCTTTTTATCCCATTTCACAGCAAGAACTGATTTTATATAATAATTCAGTCTAAAAGATCTTCTAGAGTCCTCTTCCACAATATTTTGGATACTTACCCTATCTTCACAGAATTTTCACTTCAGTGTTGCATAATAACAGATTAATTGATTAATGAACTGAATCAACCATTTTTGACTCAAAAGAGAGACAAATTCCTCACCTTTTAAAATCTTGAATAGAAAGTAAAGTGCGGAGCAAATTTCTTGATGGAAAATACTGTAAAAGTTATGTTGTGAGAAATAAATAACACTAACGCTCAGGGGGTCGTACAGAGCTTGCAGTAAAAGTCTCTTTCTATGCTGGCTTGAGATGATATTATACATTAAAATTCATGGTGGATCACACTGCTTCTCTGTGACTTATCATTCAAAAATCACAAAATCACAAATTCACTTAGGCTGGAAAAGACCTCTAAGATCATCCAGTCCAGCTGTTAACCAAGCACTGCCAAGTTCTCCACTAAACCAAGTCCCTAGTGCCATATCCAACCTTTCCTTGAACACTTCCAGGCACGGGACATCCACAACTTCTCAGGACAATTTGTTCCAGTGCCTCACCACCTTCACAGTAAAGAATTTCTTCTAATATCTCATCTTATCTTGACCTCTTTCAGTTTAAAGCTATTCCTGTATGTTCTATCACTACATGCCCTTCTAAAAATGGCTCTCCAGCTTCTATCTAGGTCATCTTTAGGTACAAGAAGGCTACTACATGCTTACTCATGAATCACTCAGTATTTCCTGTTCCCTCCTGAATTCTTAGTTTCAGTACATTTTCTAGCAATGATTTATACTGGTAGTTTGCTTGCTTGTCTGATTTTTTTTTTAAATATCAGCTTTACTCACATTCGCGTGTCTGCAACTACATTTACTTCAACACCTCTTCAAGTGCTGTGAATTTGGAGTCGAACTCTGAAAATTCCCCCCAGAGTATGAGATTAGGTCGGGCAAAGAATAAATTATGCACAAAAGCAGTATATTCTTTTCCTGTACAAAATAATGCTAGCATGAGAGAAAAATTACCTTATTAATGTCATGTGAAGTCTAAGAGTTTTAAGAGAAACCTGGTATCACATTTTATTCCTCTTTTATGCTGTAGAAATGGTGTTCTCTGATGTAATGCTGCCAATCTGCCCTTTCCATTTTCTGTTACAGCCAGACTAATTTTTATGTATCTCATGCCCTTTGGGTCTAAAATCTGCTTAGTAGTACTTAGAAGCCAAGTTTCTAGGTGCCTTTGAAATGCTAGAGAAGAGAAAGCCAGAAAGATTGTCCAGGGTTCCATTTACCTTGTATCTATTTTAAAAGCATATTAAATCAAGAGCTTAAAGCACCCTTGCTAATTACTACTCACTATAGTTAATCATAGGACAAGATGGAAAAATAGCCTACTGAATCATTTGGACAGACCACACAAGGATTTGATCTTCTGTGGTGCAATGTCTTGAATTTCAAGTTTCTCAGAGAATTCAAACCCATGATCTAAATCAGCTAAACACTGCAGCCTTTGGGTTCAGGGCTAATAGCTGTGTACACAGGATAATAATCTCCTGCCTTTGAAGAATTTTTTGAACACTAACTGACAAGTATAAGTTGCTTCAGTTAGAGGACAGAAAGCCAAATATCTACAATATTACTATGGGATATGTGAATAGAAAATTTCATTTCCTACTTTACCCCATGTGTGATACAAGGCAAGTTATGTAGCCTCAGTGATGGAGTCTTTACTGAACCTGAGCTGTCTGGTCAGAACAATGTCACATGCTCATACACGCTGAGGTATTTACCTTGTCCTGGTAAGCAGACTGAATGAGGACGGACTAAAAATCCCACTCTCTCTTGTAAATGGTATATCAGTACCTCCTAAGAATTTTGCTCTCTCCTGCATGCATGATATTAGTCCTGTGATGCCACTGCAAAGGTAGGCAAGAAATACAAAACCAGTCAGACACATTCTGCTGGGGTGGATCTGCTGTCACTGCAGATAACAGTGCCTTTGGATGCACTTTACAATGCAGGAGGTACTAGAAATTTTCTTACTGTGTACAGCAGCTGGCTTATCCTAAACTTGGCCTTTGCACCACTCCTCATAATAACTTGGTCAATTAATGAATCTACTTTCAAAGACCAGCATACACGAAATCTGTTTTCCAGTTATCCTTCTGTAAAACAATGGCATGTTATAATTAATAATGCATAACAGAGGTACTATGGAGATGAACATATTTTGAAAATGGCTCAGATACTATTTTAGATGGGGACTGATTGTAATTGCATCAGTTCCACACAGTATATTACATAAATTGTATTAAAGACATGATAATTCATTATTATTTTTAGTACTAAAAAACCCCATACACTGTTACAAGGTGTTACCTGCAAATATAAAGTTTTGCATAATGATACAAGAGGAAATCTAATACTCTAAAAACGCATCCAAATGGTTTAATCTCAAAAGCCTTCAGGTAACAATCCTTCTATGTGGGAGAATCAGATCTCAAACTACATACATATATGCATGCCCTCCAGTGCTTACAACCCTAAAAACATAGACATGAAAATCATAATCTTGCTTACAAAAAGAATGTAATAAACTGTCTTTTTCATTCGCTTGAATAGCTAGGGTCCAGCTGGGTTCATCCATGAAAGCTTTTCCATATGCAAAAAATTGGGTCTTCCAGTAGTGAAAGATGAATCACTGATGATGTCATGAATGGAACACAGGAGAGAATGGCTACAAGGTCTTCATTAAGTTGGTGATATGCATCTGGCTGATCATAAATCCAAAGAAAAGAAAGTTTGTGAAGCCCTCTGCTCTAGAAAATACTTCATTTATTAGTGTCAACCTGGCATACAGGCCTATTAGTAATCATATTAATTCAACTGACTGAATTAGCCACACATTTTTGGCTAAGGAAATGATAATGCACTGTGCTGAAAAAGGTTGTTCTATTATCCAAGGTTTAATGGTCTGAAACGAGAAATGGTTTGGTTGGAATTTGGATTAAAAACAAAAAATATGTATTGAGGATATTGGTTATATGTGATTTTCTCTTGGATCACAATTAAATTGAATTTTATGGTTTTTTTCCTCTGTAGATCACTGCTTCAAATTCATAGCAAGATACCAAAGAACTAGTTTTCTTCTGTTATCTAGAGCAGAACTCGTTTTACAACAGATGACACATGAAGAAAAAAATGGACCATGTAAAAACAATCAAATACAAACAGCGCAGGAATTTTCTGTTGTCTAGGGGTAACTTTTTTCCTTTAATCAAAAAGAAGTCATATATATTATAAGCCTTATAATGAAGATGAAAACACAACCAGTATAAAACCAAGATGATTTTGTCTTACATTAAAGCTCATTATAAGATTACCTTTTTAAAAACATCTTTATAGAAATCACAGAATTGTTTAGGTTGGAAATGATCTCTAAGGTCAAGTTTAACCCAGTGCTGCACAGTGCTCCACTAAACCACGTCTCTGTGTGCCACATTTACACATCTTTTAAATACCTTCAGGGATGGTGACTCAACCACTGCTGTGAGCAGCCTGTTCCAATGTTTGATAACCCTTTCAGTGAGGAAATTTATATTAATACCTAATTTACACCTTCCCTGGTGCAACTTGAGAGCAGCTTGGCAACCTATTTGGTAAGGAATTTTTTCCCTAACATCTAACCTAAACCTCCTCTGGCACAATTTGAGGCCATTTCCTCTTGTCCTGTCACCTGTTACCTAGGAGAAGAGACAGACCCACAGCCCACTGAAAACTCCAGCCAGCTCCATAGACTTACATGTGTCTAAGGGGTGTAGCAGCTGCTGACCATTTCCCCTTGGGTTAGAGGGACTTCATGCTGCTCCTCATCCCTGGCTTCCAGCTCAGAGGACTGGGTACCAGGGAAACAACCGGCCTCAGTACTACAGACTGAGGCAAAGAAGGCATTAAGTACCTCAGCCTTTTTCTCAGCCTTTGTCGCTATGCGTTCCCCTGCATCCAAAAAAGGATGGAGGTTCTCCTCAGCCCTTCTTTTTTTGCCAATGTATTTGAAAAAGCATTCTTTGTTGTCTTTTATGGCAGTAGAGAGATTAACTTCTAGATGGGGTTTTGCTCTTCTAATTTTCTCTTTCATAACCTCACGACATCCTCACAGTCCTTGTGAGTTGCCTGCCCCTTTTTCCAAAGTGTTTCATAAACTCTCCTTTTTTCTTCCTGAGTTCCAGATAAAGCTCTCTGTTTAGCCAGCCCCTCTGGCTCATCTTTTGGCACATGGGGACAGCCTTCCCCTGTGGCTTTTAGACCTTCTTTAAGAGTATCCAGCCTCCCTGCACTACTTTGCCCTTCAGGTCTGCCTCCCAAGGGACTCTCTCAACCGAACTCCTAAAAAGCTTTGTGCCCTATCATGCCAGGGCACATGTGGGGGTAGAACAGTCGCAGAGGAGCTGCCTCATGAGAAATCTATATGGGAATATGATGAGAGTATGGTGTTCTGATTAGGTATCACATCCTTTTCTTTAACGAATTAAATATAGTGTGGAAAATGAAAAATAAAATGCTGAGGGAAAAAAAAAATTAAGGCAATGAAAATAAGTTCACCAAAGCACTAAATCAGAATAAAATGAGTGAAACCTTTAAATGTCATTTTAGTAACTACATGCAACAATGGCCTTAACCAAAAAGAGTACAGAAAATATTAGAAAGGCCAAGCATGGGGATCTCAATATTTGGAAATTTTGCCCTTTGTACCTTTTACGCTGCAAATTTGAGGGAAGAAGGGGCAACACTCAAAGGCTAAAAATAAGGTGTCTCAGCACAAAAAGAGCAAAAGGATAAAGAGAATGCAAAAGATGACAGCATTTGGATAAAAGCCAGTCATATAAAGATATCAGCACAGAATAATAGAAGAGACTGGCACACATCCCAAATCAATTATGGAAGATTAGGGCAGCATAGGCCAATATACTTGCCTTCAGAAAGCCTAAGATGTGCATAACAAAGTTCAAGAATAGCTACAAGAAAAGGGAAGAAAATGTGAATTTTGGGAGATAGGAGGAAAATGAAGGCGATGTTAATTATAAATCAAAGGAAGGCATGAACCTATTATTATTTCACTACACCTATTTGTCCCCTCTGCATGACCTGTACAGGGTCTGAATTTACTGATTACAGACTCTACCTAAGACATTAATTCAGTGTGTGTGGAACATATGGAGACACGTCATCCTGTTACCAGGTAGACTGTCACTTGATATTCAGTACTTCCGAAAAGATACAAATTGGTGTAAGCTCCCAAAAGCTTAATTTATTCAAAATGTGAAATTCTTACCAAACCAAGCATGTCTAACATGATGGATTTCCATTTTTAAAATTAATAATGTTTTATGGAGACTAACAAAAAACTTCAAATAAACTACTGCTCATGAATCAGTTCTGGTTGTGAATAAGCCCAAGGCCATTTCCATCACTCCCTCAGAAAGGGAAAAATGATCACCTTGGGTATCTTAAAACTCGGGGAGAAGGTAAAGCAAACCATAAATGCTGTGCAGGGTAGTTCAACATACATTAATAATTGGCTACTGGTGCTACAACTAACACTTACTTACTTGGACTACAGCTCACAGCTCTCAATCGCATTGACACTGTGTCTGAAAATACCGACAGGAAGTCGAGCATTAAAATCACCTACTGTTCAACTTTTATAGATAGCAAACTACCACTGCTGATTTACTTCTTTAAACTATAGCTCCTTCCTCTGCAATTACGAACTGAATTCTAAGCTAAGAAGGCTCATCTTCCCTGGATTAATGTTTTTCTTTGTGCTTCTCAAATGCCTAATATAAGAGCAGTCCTTCTCATCTTTCATCTAACTTTCTGTTTACGCTATTTAAAGTGTAACAGACTTTGAAGGGAATTTTCAGGCAAACATAAAATTGCCCCTTCCACCTCACTGGCTTTTTCTTCTGTGAGTTCGGCAAGGGAATTTAGAAGAATGCAATATTACTGCTTCTGTAGAGAGTTATTATCCTTATTTTGTTATGAAAATGCTAAGAAAATATGATATAAAAATAGTCAGACTGTAAATCATAGACTGGTTATCTGCCTCCCTGTCATGAAGCTACATTATTAGAACTGAGGTCCTTTTCATTACTGATTAGATCCAATGAGGAACATAAAATAGGATCTTTACCATGCAAATATACAACTCTGTGCGTGTTTGTGCAGGTGTGTACAGAAAATCACTCCAACAAACAGTAAACAACCTGTACTGCATGAAGAGGTAAAAGTATCAGCTGTAAGAATACAGTAAAAATAGGCACATAACTTCCAATAAAAATCTTACACAAACAATACTCTTTTCAATTACCTAAATAAATTCCTTCTCTGTTAAAACTGTGAGATTTGATCAGAAAACATTGTTTGAATGCTTTTGTAAAATCTGCAGTAAACCTCTTTTATCTCTTTTAATCCAGGAAAAAGACCAATCATTTTTCCTTTTACAAAACGTTCTTTTCAGATCTCAGTGACTCAGCTGATTTTGCTCCAGATTAGTTTACTTTGACACCTGAGCTGCAGTCCTGAGGTTTTAAGCAGGTATATTTCTTTCATAGGTAAATATCTGTAGATTTCTTTGTTGGAGTTTTTGCTTGGTGTCTTAGATCTGCACCAGTACCATGATGTGCTCAGTCTAAAACAGCTTTCTGTGTATAGCATCACTATGTGACTTTCTGTCATGCAAATTTGCATAGGGTAAATTCCCATGACAGATTGAGAAATACAGTTCATTCCCAACTCCAGCAACTTTTGATATAAAGCAGCTGTCAGTATAGCCACACAAATAGCAATTCTCAAAAAAATCTTGGCTACTCAATGAGTAGTCCAATCGTCCTTATTTAACCTGGGTAGAGAATGGCAGTAATGTAAATACATCTAATCTTGTGCTGAATTGGTCAGTGTTAACAGAATGACTAAAAGGTTCACGGTCCATTTCTCTTCTTCCTTCCCAGGTAAATCTGCAACTGCAGTAGAGATAAAATTGTAATGCCTGGATATCTACTGTGGCTGAAGATGGTGCATTCTTCTGAAAATCAGGCTTCTAAAATTAGTAGGCAGTTTTGGAAATAAAAGTCAAAATCGGTTTTCTGGTGTCCTGTGGTAAACTAAATCAAGTCAGGCTAAGAACTGGTGCCTCCAAAGCCCGTTTTACAACATTTCAGATGTTTATGCCCTGCCTAGGAAGGTCACAAATTCTCATATAGCATTCAGTGAGTTAATAATGGCTAATAAGGAGCTCACACGGCCTAGCCCTGCTTAAAGTAAGTTTTTATTGCAGTGCAGCCAGAGCAAACCTACAGCAGAGCCTCTAATGCCTGATCTTACTGACCTCCCCCATCCAGGGCAGTTTCTAAGCAAGCAAAGTTCAGATGAACGAAATTTAGGAAGGAATTACAATGGTAGCCAATGCTATTTCGTAAGATTGAAAGACTTTTTCTTGCTCATAAAATATCCACAAGACCTACACCAGGAAGACACATGAGAGATGCCTTGTAAGTTTAACATACATTGTGTCTGAGAAACTGTGAATCAAGCAGTACAATCACCTCCTGCCAGACACTGTAATCCCTGAGCTGTTTTAAGTGATCATATCACACAGTTCTCAGTGCTTAGTCAAGGTCCTTTAGTAGACAAGCCTGTAAAATCAGCATGCAAAGTCATTGCCCACATGCAATGGGATGGTGCAGCTTTGCCAGGAAGAAACAGAGAGAAATCTTTTAAAAAATATTAGCCTAATGAGTTAAACACGGACTCTTACTTCCATTTGTTACCTGATATTTTTGTGCAATGTGACATTGGACAAATAATTGCAGTTTATGTTTTCTCAATTTCTACAGTGTGAACATTAACAAACACCTAGATAGCTTCCAGAGAAAGGCTCTGAGGATTGGGCCATTTTTGTGAAAACTCTTGAAAATGAAATGTCCTTACCAACTCCAGAGGAATGCTGAACAACGTACTAGAGCTGAGACATGCACAGGCTTTCAGGGCTGTCCTGCAAGCTCTGTTGCATGCCACAGGACTGAGAAATGATGAAAGTTTCTCAGGGAGAGCTGGTAAAATACCTATTATCAATTTGCTCTCCTTTCCTGCTATTCAACTCTCTTTTCAAACTTTAACTGTTTGAACTGAAATGCAACATTCCAAATGTCTGCCTCAGGCTGATGTCTTTTCATTCCCACTGAATAACTATGACACTGCTATTAAGATTTCCATGCCAAACTTTCAAAAGACATTCTGTGCAACCTTAGTTTGGTTCTTTGTGTGTAGCTATTACGAAGACAACTAACAAATAACATGATCAGAGGCTATTTTTCCTTACAGTCTCTGCCTCATTCAGGGCCCAAAATGGACGTCAGCACAGAAGGCAGGATTCATCTGCACTGTCTTCAGATATTTGCAGCCCTGATGTCTACAGCTGAAGTGGTCAGTTTGTGTTTCCCTTAGTTTCACTGAAAAAAAAAGGTACTTCCAGGGTGCAACTCAGCTTATTCTGAGACAGACACATTAACCCTGTTGAAAAACTGTCAATTTTTGTCTATGCTACAGACATATCTAGGGTTAGATGCAGGATTTTATTATCATATACCAGGCATTTAATTTGGGTGCTACAGTGTAGAGTGAAGTACATCATCACCCCTTTTCTCAAATGGGATTGGGGTGCAGAAAGGTTAAGGTAAACAGTTTCCATTAGTTCTAGACACTAAGATTTGTAATGCCTGGTATTTTATAGCACTATATATATCCAAGAAACAAACTAACAACAACTGTTAACTTCAAATATAGTTATGCATGCTCTGAACTTCTGATGAGACCCTACTGTCTCCAGCTGGGCATCCAAAAAATGAGAAGCACAGAGCTGAAGACCAGCTGTGAGAAATCTGGTTTGCATCATCTGTATAGCAACACATGGGTGGGTGGATGGGTGTAAAAACCCTTCCACATCACTCAACTGCCTTAGCAATTCACTTTTCTTTTCCATCTACCGCCTGCCCCACTCACTTCATAACTTTAAGCTCTGCAACAAACGAAGTAAAGGTTCTACAGACTATCTCCCTTTGTACTGCAAAATCATGACTTATCTCCTTCATTAGGTGTATTTAATCCTCTTAAAAAAGTAGTTTTCACACTTAGTAACTGCAATATATGCCCTACATATGTAAAAGGAGGCTGAATTAAGTTTCATGAAGTATTTTATTTCGGAAATGTTCTAACTCCTGATTGGTAACTTTGGTTTTCTTAAGTTAGACATCTAAGTCTGGGCTAATCATCCATAGTTGTCTTACTGGATAAAGAGAAAGCCATTGGAGGTGGGAGAAGGGCAAGGGGAACTCAACACTTCCTAAGTTAATTATGAAAATGGCATGTTAGATCGAACACCCTCTGGTGGCACCTGCTTCTCTCTCACACTGTAAAGGGAATCTACTATGTCTACATCAGATTTAGCCCTCAAAATTTTGTTTACCCTTTTAAGTTTTGTTTTTTAAATCTATGTTTAGAGCAGATTATTCCGACATTTGTTTATCGAGTACATCAGTGCTTTACAATGTCCACAATTGCTGTAGGTGTGCACAAATCTTTCTTTTCCTCGTCTTTTTCTACTTATGTTTTTATCTTGATCTGCCATTCCAGAGGTCTCTGGAGAGGCCTTGGTATTTAATTTAGAACATACTTCTGAATTAAAATCGAGCTCTATAAATGACAAAATATATTTTACTGTACATACTACTTCCTAGGAATGCATTGAATTAGT
Source organism: Platysteira castanea (assembly GCA_013397175.1). Lineage (NCBI taxonomy): Eukaryota > Metazoa > Chordata > Aves > Passeriformes > Platysteira > Platysteira castanea. The sequence goes on from VYXC01003054.1 coordinate 147,948, forward strand.
ATGCTTTGTTGGGTTCTCTCCCAGGAGACTGATTTAGTCTAATGATAGTGCAAGGTCATTAGCACAGTATCAGCATAAATTCTCCTTAACCAGTGCCAGGTGGTTAACTGGTTTGTGCTAATATGTTGTGTGCATAAAACTGTGAACTTAACTCCTCTGTATGACAATGTGATCTCAAGAAAGATTTGGGCAGCCTGAATGTATTCCCACTAATCTGGAACCAGAGATAAGTCATTTTCACCAGTGCCCTTAAGGCAAGTTGAAGACTCTCATGCATTGCCATCCAAAGCAGATTCAAAATATTTTTTCTTAACAAGCTGACTTACAAACTGCATATATTTGAAAGAAAATCTTAAGTATGCTTCATGTGCTTTCTCCAACATTTATAAATCAATTCCATTTAAAAAGTCTGGTTGCTTATATATTTTACCCAGTTGGATATGGGTTCTGTTTTTCTTATGATTAAAACAATCTTTGTTAAAAAAACCCCAAACTGTAAGTGCAGAGTATATTTTACAACAAGGCTGAGTGGAAGGCTCTGCATGTGGGTCAGGGCAATGCCCAATATCAATATGGACTGGAGGAATGAATGGATTGAAAGCAGCCCTGGGAAGAAGGACTTGAGATATCAGTGGATGAAAAAATGGACATGACCAGTCAATGTGCGCTCATGGCCTAAAAAGCCAATCAAATCCTGGCCTGCATCAAAAGAACTATGGTCAGCAAGGCAAGGGAGGTGTTTCCCCCTCCAGTTCCACCTTTGTGAGACACCACCTGAAGTGCTGCATCCAGCTCTGGAGGCCCCAGTTCAAAGAACACAGCAACCTGTTAGAGCAGGTCCAGAGACGGACCCTGAAAACAGTCCAAGGGCTGGTACACCGCTCCTATGGACAAAGGCTGACAGAGCTGGCATTATTCATCAGGCAAAAGTCTCAGAGAGGACCTTATTGACTTCTTTCAATATCCAAACAGCGCTTATAGGAAAGAAGGGGAGGGACGTTTTACCGGGACGTGTAATGACCAGGATGTGTAATTACCAGGACAAGAGGCAACGGTTTTAAAGCAAAAGAGGGGAAGTTCAGACTGGATATGAGGAACAATTGTTTTGGTTTTTTCCATTGTGAAGGTTGTGAGGTACTGGAACAGTTTGCTGATAGAAGTTGTGCTTGTCCCACTACTGGAAATGGTGAAAGTCAGGTTGGATGGGGTTTTGAGCAATCTGATCTAGTGAAAGATGCACCTGCCCACGGCAGGCGGGCTTGACTAAATGATCATTATGGTTCTATCCAACCCAAACCGTTCTGTGATTCTATGATAAAAGCTCTGGGCTTTAAATTTTGAGTCTCAGAGTTTTGCATTTCTGACCTTTATGTTCTGGATTTATCCATTGAGTGATGTCTAATTATTGATTCTGAAATGACTGAAAAAGCTTCCTTTTGCTATATCTGTGAAGGAATATCAAGAGGAAATATGACAAGTTTACTTTCCAAGAATATAACCAAACACAGTGCCAAGAAGGTCAGCAATGGATAAAGGGTTCTCCATTCTGCAATGCACATTTCTCAGTGCAAGCCAGAATCTTCCCTACCTATAAAGTGATGGTGTAAAATTCTTGAGTGGGAAAGAAAAATAGACAAAATAAGGGCTGAAGTTTTTGGATGATCAGATTTAGGAAGTCTTTCCATTGCACGCACGTGCCCAGAACTCAAAGAGGAATGAAATTACCCATGAAGGAATGAAAAAAACCCCAAAGCCCAGCATCATAGCTTGGCAGTTTTAAAACACTGTCGACAGTATGAGTCGGTGGTGTTCTGTTGAACTGAACTCAGGATTAAAGGCAAGCTGTAACTCAGGAGGACAAGAAAGAATTTTATATAACTAGAAGGTTCAGTCCTTATTAAATCTTTAAGATATTTCAATAAACTTCTGATCCTCTAGGTGGCTGAGCAGAGGAATTTGCATAGGACCCATATGTATGATGGCTGCTCAGAACTTCAGCCTTGGGAAATTGAAGGGAAATCTTCAATCAGCAAAGCAAGATACTTATCTCTTACATGTTTTCTGACCTGAGCACGACCTGTAACACAGCAGATGACAAGAAGTTCATGGGCCATCTTTGGGGTGCCAAGGCACTAGTTATTGCTCTCAAGCTCTAGCATTGAGATGCATTTCAGTATTTACAACTATGCTCAGGTGTTATCTCTTAAGTTGTTTACAAGATAATAATTTAAAGAATTTGAAAAATGTTCCCATGTTGAAAACATGCTGAAGAAAACAAATGCTGAGGTCAAGAGAAGGCAAATGCATCTTGCCACAGAGGAGAGAACACAGAGTAGTCCAGAAGGAATATATGGGCAGTGTTACACACAGAGGAACCTACACCATACTGTTCTCTGTCTTACTAAAACTCATTGCTTTATTTGTAAAGTAGCATCTGCAACATGCAGACAGAAAACATGAATTATCATGAAAAATTCAGTCTGAAACCTCAGATCCTAGCGGTCTCACACTACCAGTAGTAAAACTTTCCTAGAATTTCTTTAAAATTTTAGATGACAGTTTTCTAACTCAAATGTATTGAAGACAAACAAAATCTGACATCATTTTGACAGGTGCAAAGAAACTGATCACAGAAATAACACAAGTGGTTAGGTAGAAGATACAAGGGCTTGAGGATAGCTCTTTTACTACGTCCAAACCAATAGTTTCAGATTACTTGCATCCAAATATTTAAGACTAAGCAGAGGATCCTGATAAACCATTACTGTTCATTCATAGCACAAGATCGAGAGGAAAAAAAAAAGAATCTTTGAAAACAGTCATTATTCACTTGAATTATCTAACATTGATGGTGGATGATTCTCTGTCTCAAGATACAGTAAAATTGATTTCCTACTATTTAAAAATCAAGTTTTTATCTTTTCTTTTTCTAAAAAATACCATGCTTTTAAGCAAACAAAGCAGGAAGTCAGACAGCAAAATGGTTTCACTTATTAATGCAAGAAGTCAAACCATATCATGTCAGAAAGATCTCTTTATCTTTAAATCTATAAACCTGGGAACTGGGCTACAGAAGAAATGCAGTCTTTTTGAAGCTATTACTTTCTTATTATGAAAAACTTATAAGAAAACATAGCCCATTCTTTTTAACCCCAAATTTATGTCTAAATGTTGGTTCCACTGATATAAATAGAGGGTAAATATCCTACTTAACCTCAGGAGGGCAACATTTTTTATTTCATCGTGGCTTATACTCAGTTTTTGAAAGCATGATTCTGAATATTGCATGCACACTACATGTCAATTGGTACTGTCACTAGGTACCAGTGCAACAGTCTGAGTGATATAGCAGTTTCTCAAAATTTAATATATCAATGTGTTCAGCTTGGGATATTGTTTTTCTCTCCCTCCCTATGTGCATGTTGGTGCAATATTTGTCTCTTAACATTTGCAGTGGAGAACTATCCAAAAGTTACATAAAGCCAGCAAAAGTAATTTAAGAGTTGGGAAGGGAAGCAGGTATTCACTGAAAGGGAGAAGGGCACAGCATCCTGTAGCGCTGCAGGCACAGGAAGGAAAATCAGAAAAATGGATAAATCAAAGCTGCCTGCAGCTGTTCTCAAGAATGGGCCAGACAAGTGACCTTGCACAGCTGGTTACTGGAGGAGGACAAACAGCAGCACCACTTGCAGGTCTGTGGCCCAGATCTAATGTTCAGTGTTTTAACATGAGGTTCCACAAACCAATGCTACGTTTGTAGTGATACCAGGCAGCAGAGCTTGGGCTTGTGTTTGATATGTCTGATTACCTAAAGTGATCAGCTTCACTGGGGATTTTCTATGTGTGTTGTTGAATCACTGCCTGTAGCTCAGGTAGTAAATCTGGCCATGGATCCCTGTGCTGCACTTTTTTTCTTGATGTCATGGTGCCTAGGGTGATTTTCATAGTAACACGTGACTCTGCCTGTGTTTTCTAATTCCAGACATATAATGGCTTTGGTCTAATTTTCCTTACATTCTTTTGGTCTTCCATCATGGTTACAGTTGTTTACTTAAGACACAGAATTTTAGCAATTGTGAGATGTTTCTCCATCCTACTCTATGCACCTCTGCTCCTTCTTACATCTTATCCCCCCCAGATGAGGTCATTTCCCTCACTTGACTGACCTCCTATGTAGCAGAAATCACAGTGCCTGGAATTAATCCCTGGAGGTATTTTTTTAAGTTGTTGTTTTCCAAGAAACTGCAGAATCACTTAAAATTTTATCTGTGGTTTGTAGAACGGCACATATGAACATGCTTTTCTCTTTTGCCTTTACAGACTTTCTAGAAGTGATCAGTAGACCCCATGAGTTCCTAAGCACAGCTTGAAATGACTTGACTGATTTCAGGAAAACATCAAATCTTGCCTTTCAGATTTTCAGTGGTGAAGAACTTTGATACTTCCATAGCTCTCCACAGTGAAAAGTGTGCCTTTTACTTTTAACCTTAATTTTTCCATCTCCAGCTTTCACCTTGATATGTCATTGTCCACTAGACAGCCTTCTAGAATCAATATCCTACCTCCGGGAGGTAGCTGTGACCCCTCTGATTTTCTCCTTGACAAGCTAAACTGCTTGTGATTTTTTAAGCTTTTCCTTGAGTGGCATGTTTCTCAACCTCTAGCCAACCCTGTGGTTTTCCTCTCAGTTTTTTTCACTTTATTATGATCCTTTCTAAGACATTATGCACAGGAATTTGATGCAGCAGTCTAATAATAACAGAAGAAGGCATAATGCCCCTACTTTAATTGATATTCCCTTCTTTAAATAAATATTCAGGGATCCCAGAGAAAACTCACAGAGATCTTCGGTTTTGCTACTTAATCAACACAGTTCAAATGTTCTGCACAAAGAGTACATCTGTGCTCCATAGAAAAACTGTATGGCTCTGAAACATCTCCCAGTCAACAAATGATAACAGAGATGGCTACAGCCCACTGACTTCCTTGATAATCCACCTCCATCATTCTTTTCTGCATCAGTGCTTTCTAGGATTAACTACTCTATCCTACAACTATGAATGTATTTGTTCCCTGTACTCTCTCCATAGTCAGTGGAGAGAAGCTGGACCTTCCAGACCACCCCAGCACAGCTGCCTAAAACCGCTGGGCTAGACTGCCCTCTGATGGGTATCCAAATTCCTCCAAGAACAATGAGAACCTGTGTGGCTGGTTAACACCAGGCACTTTCTGAGGACTAAAATGAGGTGAGGTGGATGTCACAGCCACTGGGCAGTGATGCTAGTGGCTATTTTAAAGCATAAGCTGTGCCAGGGCTCAGCTTTACAGTTATATCCAGTATCTACACATCTGTCTCTAGATAACACCAATGCTATAAATCATCCTATTATTACTCCCCCAAAGTTTTTGTCATCTTCAAAAGTCATCAGTAATAGCTGCATTTTTCACAGGTCATTGCTGGAAATGCAAATCAATGCAGAAATAAAACATTAGCCTAAGTGGCACTCTCTCAAAAAGAATCCATTTAATAATGTTTCCCTTTTTCATAAACATTTTTAAGCCTGTCATTTAAGAAGTTTTGAAAACATTTAGTATGCATGGCTTTCATTGCATATGATTCAAATTGTGCAGTACCAATTGGTACTTTATGAAAGCCATAATTTGATGCTATTCTGCTTGTCAACCAGATTTCCAAGTTAGCATGATAAGCTTTTCCAGGTTGATTAACAATAATTATATTATTTTCTTTTTAATTTCTATTAATTGAGCTTCATACCAACTGTGACGACTTTGTTATTAGGATCCCAGTTGAGTGGATAAATTTATAATTACCTAGTTATCACACTTATACGTCAGTGTGTCCTTTTGTGCAGTAACCATGACTTGCTATAGGTCTTCCTGTAGAAGCCACCTGATGCTTTAAAATTTTCCCAAGCTCTTAAAATGCAGATTAGCCAAAGTGCTTGAATGTTTTCCAGAAAGTAAAGACCCAGTGATGTGCTTATAAAATGTCTGAGTATAATTCAAACTTCACACTTTTTGACAGGGGGTTCTCTTGACAGTTTATAATAAAAATAAATTTCTGGGTTTTAGTGGGTTTAGTGGTTTTTAAAATGAACTAAGAAGCTGTAGCAACAGTCATTGGAATACAGGCCTTTCCTACAATGGTCTACCAATGCATGTTAGTCTTGCTTCTCTGTCCCAAAATCTTTCTGTACACCAAATTGGAAAATCTAGGGGTTTTCTGATACTAGGGCTAAAATAAATATCTGGTAATTCATAGAGCTAGGCCTCTGATTTGGATCTCACAATATTATTCCCTGTTTTCTGACCTGAGAAAGAGACTTGGCTGTTCTGCTACAAAAATATTTTTTGCTTTAAGAAAAAAGAGTGGCACCATCCCATGCTTTGCACAGGGAGAAACAGAAATGTACTGTAAGCATATGATAGGAGTTATATACAGTTCCTCTGAGTATATATCAAAGCCACTGGTGGTGGAATCCATTTGCCTGTCTCCATCATCATCCAGTTTCTGAGGCCTCATGCTGTTATACTTTAGAATTCTCTAAGCAACCATCTATCTCTGCTACATAAACAGGAACTTAATCTTATGTACCACAACAGTATGTACTCTTAGAAAAAAAAAAAAAAGTGCTGAGGAAACCTCAGTTCTGTGCCCTGGTCAGCCTGAGGAAGTTTAAAAGTTTAAACTTATAGTCTCTATAAAGCCAGAGAGCATGTCAGCCAAATAGCTGTGGAGTGTTCGATGCAAAAGCCTGTTCTTCTTTTCTGTTAAAGGTGGACCTTTGCAGCCAGGGAGGAATGGGGCCAGAGAGACTCTGTCTCCATATCCAGATCTTGGGAAGACATATTAATTTTATATAAGAAAATTTATATGGATAAAGTTGAATACAGAAAGAGAAACAGCCTTGGAAATAGTGCCCTTTCTTGACTGAATTGTGCAGCTGCTCAGATACTGTCAAAACACCTTTTGTTTGACTTTTGGTTGGAAGGTAATATGTCCTTCTTTCTCTTTCTCTCCCACTTTAAAATGAACACTCCTCCAAAAAGAACCAATTACAGATTCCAGCATCCTGAAACTAAAAGAGACGGAGGGTCTGAAGGCACCAAGTAAGGCAAGACTTCACCACGGGGTTGTGGTAAAGGTCAGGGTTTTGACCACCTCCTTTTATCTTAAAAGGTACCTGCACTCAGAAGAGAGCTGGGGAGCTGGTATTCTATTGGCATTTTCCAGCAGTTCCTTGTAAGGTAACTGGAAAGGGGCAGACACACTGACTGGATGAACAGAGAACATCTCCCAAGCTTCCCCATACTCATTTGCTCTGTGTCCTTTATTTGACTTTCTGTTTCTATTAGGATGATTGAATTGGCCACCTTCCCTCTGTTCACCCAGTTGCCTCCCTGAAATGGGCACCTAAATTATAGGCACATCTGCTCACAAATGAAGCACGGTTGGAGCCTTTCCATTATCTACTACATGGGAGCAGGATTAGGTTCGCTGTCAGTTTTGGGGAACATGAAAGGGATAAAGAAGCATGAATTATGCATAACAGAATTGCACCCTACTGGTTTCTTAAGACATACAAGATGTTTCGGTCCCATTGTCATCCTAGAATGCTCTTGAAGAAAATGCTTCACACAGCCAGAGGCAGTCCTCGGAGTGTAGCAGGACTCATCCAAGACTCCTGATACAGCACCATATTGACATTCTTCTGCTAGTGACGTATGTTTCATGTAGTTAAAGATCTGGCAGTGTGTAACAGTTAGTTAGACTGGCTAAGGCTGCATGAAATGTTGTAAGAAATAAAGTGACTAGGGAAGAATTTATTAGAGAACTGTTAAAATCTGAGCCAGTTTTTTCCTGCATCTTCCTTTTGATTATTTTCCTTGTGGCTAATGGAAGGAAAAAGGGTATTAAACTAGCAATCTGACCACAACCCTCACATACCTTTGGTTTAGACCTAAACTCTTCCAGGCAGTAATACAATCTTTTAATACCAGACCCAATTTAATGAGGGTCTAAATTAGTAAGAACTAACTTTTTATGAAAGTGCTTGGCATGACAGAAGAAGCCCATATATTTCTCCCAGGGACAGCTGCGGGTTGTTGACCAGTTATCCCACTAAGTCTCCTCACCCGCCGTGGCACAGATCGGAGATTTGAGTCACTCGGCCCAGCGATGACTTTTAGGTGGCCACCGCGAGCCCGAGGGTGACAGGACCTTCGAGTGCGTGGCCCCTTTGCTGGCGGAGCGCCCCTGGCACACGGCTCCCGTCCTACCCACTCGCCAGGAGCCCGGCGTTCATTCCGCACCGGGGACAGCCCCCTCCTCGCACCACCCCTCCTGCCACTTTTTGCCCGGAGTGGNGGGCCCGGGCGCTCCGCACCTCTGCCGAGTTTGGCCGGCCCAGAAGGGCAGCTGAAAGTTCAGCATGCAGGAAGTTTGGAGGCAGCTCGGAGAGTAGCGCGGCGGCGGTGACCGCTGCTTCGCGTGCTCAGGGGTTTTTGCGCTTTTTTTT